>JAMKCH010008471.1:0-30172 GCA_023653785.1 Ophioderma brevispina
TTAATCACAAAACATAGGCACAACCCCGAAATAAAACCTTAATATTGCCAGACTCCACTTATAAATCAACTTAGCTCCCCTAACACAACTTGGTATACACCCTATATATGAATATTTATTGGACGATATTTTTTTACAAACACCTGCTGCAACTTCATACGGACGATGCACATACATCCTTGAACGCATGGAATTGTACGTAAACGTATACACCACATACACAGTGCAATCAGTGCCTGATTCTGATTCTTTGCTCGTGTTATTTGAGTGTACATTTTATCTAGGTTTCGCTATTAAAAAATCGCGCTTTCGACGGCCGCGTTCGCTATTACAACAAACACATACGTGAGTATTGACTCTGATATCTTGGGTACGGGGTTACACATGCGACAAACACAAAAACAAACGGGAAAATAACACACTTCTAGGCCGATTTTGCTGACGAAATTCATTCAGCTTGAAGAGCACATCCCACACTTTCACACGACCAATTTTGAACAAATATGCTCAATCAAGGGCAACGGAGATAGGCCTAGACTTTTTTCGCCCGCTCTGCCGAATCGGTACGATTAGATTAGCTTCATCTCATGAAGCTAAAAAACTAGTAGGGCGTTAAACAGCGGCAAAAGCGGCAAATTCTTCCACGCGATGGCAAAGGCTCTATTAATTACATTAAAGGCCGACTCAGAGATTTCCTGAGGAGGGCGCCCTCAATTTCCAAAAAAATCGTGTTTTTTGCATGTACATAATGCTTGTCCATATACTAATCACTGTGTGAAATTGCTAAGCTTAAATCGAATTCCTTCATATAGAAAATCACAACTGTGTTATAAAATTCCGGATCCGGAATTTTTGTTATACACAGTATCCTATGGGACGTAATACTACACATAAATGTTTACTGCATCAAAACGAAAAATCCGATTCATCTCAAATTTCGGAATTGTGCATTTTAGGTTACTATCTTTAGTTCTAGTTGACTATTTTCATTATTACACAAAAAAAATAATATTTCGAAATCTCTGAGTCAGACTTTAATAGGCCAAAAATACATTCCGGTCCGCTATTGTCACCTGCCATCGCGGTTTGTGAATGATAGGCCTCATATGACCTTTGACCTTAATCGATGTCAATTTCACTTTTTCAGCCTATCTTGCAACTTAACCTCACATGACCTTTGAACTTGGTGTGTGACCTTTGACCTCATCAACAAATGAGGGATCCCTTGCACATATAACTCAAGTTTGGTTTAAATTCATTGAAGTATGCAGATATTACAGGCAAATGTTAACCCTTTTTCACAACAGGCTACATCAAGACTACATCAACAGACAATCTCACATGACCTTTGACCTTGGTATGTGACCTTTGACCTCATCAAAGAAGACAGAGGTCCTAATATAAACCCTGAACTCACAGGGGTCCTTTTTAGTTACCTCTTACGACATGCAGGGATACATCAGGCTTATTCTAAACCCTGAACCCGCAGGGGGTCCGATTCTTAGTAAACTCCTAAGAAAGTTCCACTGTGCCTTTGTACAAATGCACCAAACCAATTGGGAAAGAAAGCATGTTAAGTTGGGGTGTGGAGGGTGGGATTTTTTTTCTCTGGTGGGAATCCAACATACTCCTCGTGACAGATTGCACTGTATGTGAACGAAACAATAAAACCTTGTTGCCACGCGAAGGGGTCAAGAATACTATTGGGTAAAATAAAGGAACTGTGGCTGAAGCCATGACCACTGATCTTGTTGAAATTTTGTTGTGCTGATTGGCCCATCACAACATCAAACATAAAGGCATACAATGGTCCTGAAATTTGTATGAAACTATTTCATAAAACTATTTCCTCAAGGTGTGAATCAGTTCATTTCAGACAGCTTCAATAAACTCAATCACCAAGGCTGATTTGATTTGAAGAGATTAAACCAAAATAATCGGACATACACACATATATACACACCCAAACATACATGTACATACATAAAGAGTGATTTCTTAAACTTGCTTTAAAGGTGCAACAAGAGATTTCACATAACAGGTGTCCCTAAAATGTGAAAATTCTGATTTTTGCACTAATGAAAAGCTTTCTATCAAAAATATCCCCAAGTGAAATGATTAAGCTGAGAATCTAATTTACTATAGGAGCAAATACTAAATTCAGCCTACGTTTTACAATGAAATTAAACAAATCAAAATTGCCTTTTGTTTTCACTTTCAAGCCAAATACAAGGTATGAAATCTATTGGGGGTCATATCTATATGAAATTGCTATATATGGATGGCCCAAAATCTCTTGTTGCACCTTTAAGCAAGAAATTCCTTAACCCAGGAAATCCTTTAATAAAAATGTCATCATGATATTCACCATTTGCACCATGGAAACTGCGGTTGAAGCCGTGAGCTATGATCTTGTCACAGTTTTGTTGTGCTGTTCCATGATAAACTTGTCGTTCTACCTGTATACCTCGATTGACTGATGCCAGCATTCTCTCTTTTTTGGCAGTGTACTGCTTGAACAATTCCTCATTCTGTATTCTCTGAATCTGAAGGTGAAGCAATTAGCCAGAAATTTATTTAGCATACCCATCCTCATTAATCTGACAATGTAAATAAGTACTTAGGCCAAGGAAAAAAACAAGTTTGTCGCAGAAGACCGCGCATTTTGTTTAAAATTGGCCTTTTAGCGCATTATTTTTTTTAGGTTTTGCTCAGTAAAGCAGTAGTAAATCCAAAGTTTAAATCGGTTTTGTCCCTGGCTGGATTCACCTCACATTCGCAGCAACCGCCCTTACTCCTTCCTTCCACTTCACCTGATTCAATGCATCCTCCATCCTCAACCCAACCCTCCTACTCTCCTCCTCCACTTGCTTCCTCCAAGTCTTCTTTGGACGTCCCCTCCAACTCAAACCTCCCACCTCGAACTCAAAAGCCCTTCTTAAAACATGCCCATCATCCTTCCTCAGCATGTGCCCATACCAACGTACACTATTCGCCTTTGCCAGCTGGTCCACCGCTTATTCTTTCAAATCCAACATCTGCATCAAGTCCTCAGCCTTCAACCTATCCATCAACTTCACACCACACATCGCTCTCATCATTGCTCTCTCTGTCCTCCTCAGAATCCCCTCCTTCACCAATTCCTCCTCATCACCTACTGTTCCATCATCCCTCCAGCATCCTTCTCACATCTCCCACACACAAAATCTCTTGCCAAACTTGGGGTCACTCTCTTCATCTTTGTGCATCTCCCATCGATCCATTTCCCACATTTCTCACACCACACTGAATTTGCTTTTACCCTCTGCCCACATATGCCATACTCACTACCACCTCCCTCTCCACACTGCTCACCAGCACTTTTTTCTTCCCAAGGTATACTTTCAGACCCTTACTCTCAAAATCCTTCCATTTCCAAAACTTCTCCCTCAGTCACTCCATTGTGTCACACATTAAAACCAAGTCATATAACATTTCACTCATCAAACCTTATTTTGCACTCTCCGTGACTACATCAATCACAATTACAAAAATCAATAAAATGAAAAAATACATTACGGTCCCCGGACCGTGAGTGTTGTCTGCCGTCGCGGTTTGTGAATGGGGCCAAAGGTCACCAACTGTCAACCCCCCCCGCCTTTCCACCAGTTACTTCATTGTAGGCCCTACGGAACTCATACGGCATGCAATAGATTAGTGTTCACATTTTGACCGGCCAAAGGTCACATGGGTCACGCACATGTTCACCCCCCCACCCCACCCCACCCCCCCCGCCCCCCCTCCCTTTCCACACGGACCCTTACGTAACTCAATACGGCATGCAATAATATTAAGAGTTAACAGAACCTTTTTTACCACAGAACACACACACACATACAAACAGAGTAATCCCTATTAGTCAGGTGGGTAATAGGGGTGTTCGTAGCACCCCCCCTCCCCCTGAAATAAACTTCTAATTCATGTCACTATATCAAAAAAATGCGTAGAAAAAACGATGTATCTATTTAAAAAACTCAAAAATGTCCCACGTAATCATTTTTATGCAAATTTTAGCAAATTAGTATCGCCATTTTACAAGAAAAGTAAAATTTTCGATATATCTCACCAAATACTGTTTATACTGAACAAATGAGGTGACTGGACTTATGTTTCGAGAGTCAAAAATCAAGATAGAAACATTTTGGACCATTACCCAGATGTCCCCATGATGAACCGTAAGTATGCAAATAAAGGTCGCATTAGCTACAGAGCATTTTCGATATATCTCAACAATACTGTTGATAAATGACAAATAAGGTGACTGGACCTATGTTTTGAGGTCAAAGATCAAGATGAACCATTTTGAAAATTAACCCAGATGTCCCCCATGATGAGCGTAATATGCAAATTAGGGTTGCCCATTAGCTAAAAATAAAATTTTTGATATAATATATCTCGGCCCAATACTGTTGATAAATGAACACATGAGGTTACTGGCTATAATTTCAAGGGTCACAGATCAATATGGAACCATTTTTAAAAAATTACCAGAATTCACCCATGATACGTAATATGCGAAATTAGGTCGCCATAGCTAAAAATACAATGTTTCATCAATATATCTCAACCAATACTGTTGAGAAATGAAGAAATAAGATACTGGACCTATGTTGTGTGAGTCAAAGATCAAGGTGGAACCAGATCTTTCCATGTGAGGGTTAGGTAAACCAAAGTTTTAAACCTGTTTTTGTCCGGCAACGGGGTGGCCGGATACACCTCACAAACTCACAATACTACTGGCTGTTGTGAGGATTTATTGGATAATCAAAAGATAATTGCCGATTCCCTTCCTGACGCCAATGCCATCCACAGTTTTCGGCGTGGGCCTAGCCTTTGGGGCAACTATGCCCACCATAACAAGGCAGCAATGTGCTGGATGGCTGCCTAAGCTCTCGCAGAGCTTGTAGGTAGATCTTCTTTTCATTCTACAAGGGTAAGCACTAACCCTCCTCATCAATTTGCTTAGAAATCGATGGGGTGACGCTTTAGCCGCCGACAAACTCGGCCCTGCCTAGTAGCAGGCCCTAGTAGCATGCCCTAAAGGAAACCTGACTCCTGACCTTAGATGATGACATAAAATGCAAATTAGGGTCGCCATTAGCTAAATCTATTTGGTAATATCTTGGCCAATATTCCACAAACCTAGACAGTGACATGTTGTATTCAAGCTAAAAAAGAAAATTCCTGAAAATGTGAAGAAAAGGTGTGTCAAGGTGGTTGCGATCTTTTGCAGGCTTTCAATGAGTCCATAGACCCTCGAGTTATGATTTTCTGGGTGGGGGGAGTCCCCCGGTGCAGAGGATGAAGCTCCTAATTATCCAGGCAACGGGCCATCTTGCCTTGCTGCCAATAAACCTGATTAAGCCATACAAGAAATATTCTTCATATGGTAGTATATAGATAGTGTTATTCTCAAAAAATGGTGTGAATTATAAGCCATCAGGAAACTTTGGGCCAATGCGCGTGGAGTGAAGTGGGGAGGGAATTTCTGGGTGTTGACTTTCAAGTTAAGCTGACTGCAACTTATCTACACCCCTGCAGAATTATGTTCTTATGGCTTTCGATTCCGTTTGCATTCCTGTATCGTGATCCTTGAAGCACTGGTGACAATGTTGTGCCATGGAATTAGTAGAGATTGGTTCAAGTTATCCATTTCCAAGTGGAAGACGATGTGTCTTTGCCATAAGTTGGGTCTATGTTGAGGAATTATGATTTGACAGGGCCTCTTGGCCAGGGCTTGTTTTAAACCAAAACAAAATCATGAAGTGTCAGTAGTGGCCAACACCGTTTGCAGACTCATGGTGAGATGCTTTGCTTTGGAACATATATATCTGAGACTGATCTGAGACCGTTGTTCCTCTGGCACTGCACGGTTCAGGTCTTGCCCGGAAGAGTTTTAAACTGCAATTTACCTCTAATCATCTTACAGCTAGTACCATGCAGAGGAACTGGATGATGGTCAGCAGGTATGAATTCTCAGACGCCAGTTTCGATGTTGTCGACTGTGTAGAGGCCAAGGGAAGGTCATGGACCTCATGGAAAGCCGCTGAATATTACGAAGGAGAGCGCTTGACACTCGATACAGTTGAACCAGGACCCCATTTTCTGGGGCCCGTGACTTCCCCTTGCTCTTCCAAGTGGAGTAGAATTGAGGCGTGGTCTTTGTGGGTTTAAAGCCCTTTAATCTGACTTTGTCACGGAAAAATAAATTCTGGTGGGAAGATGGGTCCAACCACCGGAAGACAATCGACGGGGGGGGGGGGTGGGGGGATGCCTCTGTGAAGTCGATGAGTTCCGGTTGTGTATCATCTCCCAACAGACGACGATATCCAACTCGTACTTCAAGATCATAGTTTTTGCTGATCACAGTAGGTTATCTGATCACAGACTGATAGCATTGCGATATGGGGGACTTATATGATTGCTGAGATTTACTCCATATGAATGCTGCTCCAATCTTTATCCTGCAATTCCTTTAAATTTACTGAGGGTTGTAAAACTAATACGATGCTTAATGCTTTTAAACACTGTCAGTAATCTTGCTAACAGTACAGATTTGTAGTCTAAATGTTGATAATCTGTTTTGGGATGATTTTAGAACGTCTTTGGCCAAGTATTTTCTCCTTAGTTCCTTTAAATATCACACTTGCATGTTGGAAGAGAGGAATTGAATACTGCAGAGTCTGTTCTTCACGTTGCTTTCGGCATGAAACCAACACAGTACTCTTAGTCTGCCATTAGCGTATCATCCCATACGTGAATTAAGAGAAATTACAAGTAGTATGTATAGAAGTCTAATTTACTAGGCAAGTTTCTTATAATGTACCTACAAAACGAGACTATCGAATTAAGGCCCTCATTTGCATAGTCTTAGTATTTGAGTGAACATGTTAATGACAAATAACATAATTTATGAGTGGCCTTTTCAATTATCCTCGCCCCTAAAAACATAGGTCTTGTCATCTTATGTGGGCAGGTAGGTGGAATATTGGCCACGATATAACCAAATATGATTTTCGGCTAAGTGCGACCCTAATTTGCATATATGCCACATGGGGAAATCGTAATTTTCACAAATGGGTTCCCATCTGATTTGACTCTAAAAACATAGGGTCCAGTCACCTATTGTTTATTATCAACAGTTTGGTTGAGATATATCGAAAATGGTATTTTTAGCTAACGGCGAACCCTTATTTGCATATGACGTCATCATGGGGACATCTGGTAAGTTTCAAATGTCCATGTGATACGTTTGACCTCGACCTAGGTCCGTACATCATTGTTCATGTACAACGTATTGGCGGGAGGATATCAGAAATTGTATTTTTCTGTAATGGCGATACTATTTGCATAAATTTGAATAAAAAACATTTTTGTTTTTTTGAATTTCTGATTTTTTAACATAGCTAACGTGTTCTATGCCATTGTTTCTGATATAGTGACATTGATAGAAGTGTATTTCGGGGGGGGGTGCAACGAAACCCATTCTACCCAATAGACTATATGTGAATAGGATAATAGTAATATTGCTTTCCGGAACTTCCATCTCCATATCATAGAATTTATTATCAGAAGTGCAAACTCCGATACATTATATACGCTTCAAAGTTGCCTTTCCTTTGCCATGCAATATTGAATTTGTCGAGCATGAAGTTAAAACGGTAACAGACCTCCAAGTGGCTCATGCCCTCGGAACTTGGGACATTTTACTCTACGGATCGCTTATTTGTCTCCGTATTCATTTTGTCTGTTACTTCTAATTGTGTACCCAATTCTTGTTAGGCATTTCAAATTGTCAATACCTCTTAAGTCTCAACTCTTGTAGTGCTGCGCAACAGCACTTTCGAGCCAATTATGTGTCTTGATATTCATTTGTCTCAGATGCCATTAACGGTTTCCTCTTTGGAGTGATCTTGTGATTCAGACCGTACAGGTGGTCACCGTAATATAATGATGGTCAGGTGTTTCAGAAATAAAGTGGAATTGAAAGGCCAATTATTTAATCGTCCTATTCATGCAGATCGGGTGGAAAGTACGTACATCCACGAGTGGTATGGCGAAGCAATGCAAGCAGAGTCCGAGGTTGATACTTCTCGATCGTGCCATAAGCTATATTTTATTTGAAATACATAATTTATACAAAGCCAGTATAGGTCAGAAGTGAGATTTGGCAGGTTAAAAGTGGCTTCATTCGTCTGTATTTTAGTAGTCAACCAATCAGATTGCCCATTTATTGATATTTACATGCCAGATTACATGCCAAGTGATCGTTGTAAACTATGCTATACGTCCACCCATAATTGGCCACTTGCACCTCATCACATTGATCCTAAACCATAAGACATCTCCTGCAAACGAATTATATGTCGGGACGGTATAGGAGAAATGCACGACACTCATTGAAACCGAATTCTTGTCCATTCAGAAGTAAAAATACTACAAAAACATTACATTGCACTAATTTTATTGCCCTAGTCTCCTCGTCCAGTACCCAATCTCCAGAGTCTTTCTGTACTGATCCATAATGGATCTTCCTCTTGCAGATGACCCAAACCATCTAAGACGTGCCTTCGTGTCTCTCTCTGCTGCTTTATATTTGAAGCTTCTCCCAGATCTCATCATTCTCACATGGTCTTTCTAGTGTGACTGCTGGACATTGACATCTTCAGATTCGTCACCTAAATTCTTGGCATATGACTGGACAGTGGTAGTGTCTCTGCGACATACACCATGACTGGTTGCACAACTATTTTGTGACTATCACTTCACTCAAGAGGATATTCTCTTGTCACATATTACCATAACTTCGTCCAGTTTGTCACGTCCACTTGAGTGATCTTTGTTTATTTGCCCCACCCTCCATCCCTTGTACTTCCTAGATATTGAACATTCCTGTACTTCCTAGATATTTGAACTCGCTGACCTCTGGAAGAGTGGGAAATTCTTCTAAAATGCTTGACATGTAGATTATAATACGTCTTTATTATTCTGCAGCTACGTCTTTTATTTATCCTCCAAAATTGGGGAGATCTCAATAGTATTCATGAGCAGATTGACCACCATGAGTTAGCTTTTCCTCTCTAGTAATAAAAAACCCGGCTGATTTGTTTGAATTGTTGGTTTTTTGCTCCTACGCTGAAAAGGAGATCCATCTTAAGAAAATTATTTGCCCACTTCTGTTTAGGAAAAAGTTACGACAGACAACACATTAGGCTATGAATGATGATTTTGGATACCTCTCATGAAATAGCACAACGCATTTCTCAGTGATCGAATATTAATACGCGATGTTTGAAGACGACCTGTTTGGTGCTGAACAAATTATAGTCCAGATGTGCTTTAGGTTTAGGGGTTTGTTTAAATTATTATTACCTCTCTTGCTATTCCAGCTAATTTAGACAAATAGCATCGTTAACGTACTCAAGTTCTTAGTCCAGAAGTCGGAAGAGATGGTGCGGATCGATAACGCAATGTTTCTAATGATACCCACTTTGTTTAATGTTTATGGCTTTAGAGTGAAGATATATGTAGTGGTGTGAGTCCAGCCCGTAGCCAGGAATTTATGTGGTGGGGTGCGGCTTTGCCCGAAGCGGACCTTTGCGTACCGAAAACCCAAATTTTTTCGGCTCGCTTCCGCTCGCCCTGTTTACCCTATTTTCACCGACGTTCTCCAAATTCTGACGCCGGGGGGGGGGGGATGGGGGGTGGGGGGGGGAAAAAAGGGGGGGTGGTGAGGGGGGGCGGGGAAGTTTCATGACATCATCGCAACGTTCAGAAACAGTATAAAAACAACACCATGCCGTAATTGTAATGGAGTAACACCTGCTAGTCATCCTGACTGCACCACAACCTAAAACGACATGAATGCAAACACAAACGTTCATTTACACAATCCGGACCTTCCCAACAACATGGCACAGCGGACCTTCTGCAGCAAAAAGCGACTAGTCCCTTTGGGGGGTTGCGGTCGCACTCCCCCCCCTGCTACGGCCCTGGTGTGAGTGCTTTTGGGACACACTTTAAGTACGCCACGAGCCCGTGAATACAAGAAAGCCTTTCCTTCCTTCCTTCCTTTCCCCTTCCTCATTCCCTTCCTTCGTTCTGCCTCCTTTTCCTTTCTTCTGTCCTTCCTTTCTGCCTTCCTTCAGCCTTCCTTCATTCCTTGCATCCTTTTCTTGTTTTTTTATCACTTTCCTCTTCTCTCCTCCTCATCTCTCACTTTTTTCTTTTCTGTCTGCCGTACTGTTACTGTGTTTCTCTGGCTCTCCATCCTTTCTCTTCCTCTCTTTTTCTTTCTGACTCGCTCTCCTCACAAACCCGCTGAGGTCCATCCCTCTTCTCTAAATACTTTTTTATTTCTTCAGTCCACCTCCCGTTTTTCCCTTTCTCCTTCTGTCCCTCCGAGAGAAAAATTGCACACGCATTTAAATATACCAGAACGGTCGAATATTCCGTTGCGCAATTCTGAGTGTCATTAGAGTATACACGGGTCGGCGTACCACGTGACTACCGGCCAAACCGTGACATAATAAACTAAAGAGGTTACATATTTCCTGAAGAAGCACTCAAAGAGAAAGTGTACTAACCTTTATTATGCGTATCGTCCGCATATTATCGCGCAAGCTGGTCGTATGGATTTTTCCTAACACAAACATGATGGACTATCTCACCATCACATTGTTAGCGACGCTTCTGGGGCTGAGTGACTTAATGACGGTGTGGGAGGGTTAGAGGGAACTTGACCGGGGTACTTCTACACATTTTACGACAGCTCGATGGCTACTCAGTAACTTACTTACCATTACTACACCCAGTCTTTAACAATGTTAAAATTCTATCTTTAAAAAATAATATAAAAAACCTCGGTAACAACATTAATGTGGGTCTTTAGAATCAGCATGGGGATAGCTAAAATGTAAAATCAACAATTGAAAGGCCACGGTCCTAGGTCGGGAACCCTCGAGTGTAATCCAAAAGCGAATTTAAGATGATATAGAGGCCACTATCATATACATGTGCATTGAGTGTTTTTTAATATTTTCTCGAGTGCCAAATGCTAAGTCACTTTTGTTTACAATTGGACGCTGCTTGCCCGGTTGCCAAAAACGGTACAGCCTGAACGTGCCGAACGCAAATCATTTTTATTAGAAAGTTCTGTCATTTATCTTTTGACTAAACCAAGGTACCTTAGATAGACTTGAGCCTTACTTGTCTTCATGTGGCTCATAAAGTGTCTTGTTATGCATGCATGGACATGCATACGTATGTACGTGTGGGTTCAAAGGGCATGATGGTGCCAGAATCTGGTGGTATCCCCAGGTAATAACTTAGGTCCGATTCAATCATAAAAATACTGCGGTTAAAACACCTGGTATGTCCTGGTGCATATAACCATCGGCTGTTTGCAAACTAATGACTCTAGGGCAACAAAACCCGTGATCGTTTTACATTAAGTAGCTTATGTTCGTATCTATTAATGCTACACTAATACTTATTAATCGCTAAATCAAGGTGTTACCATGTGAGCAATGTCGGATTTTGTTAAAAAATTAAGTGACGTATTGGTATGTTAAATTACTAAATACTTGCAACTTAGAGCGCTGGCAATTCAGTCGTAAAAAGTTTTTACATATATTTATCCAAACCTCCTAAACGACTAAGACCTTGCAAACGAAAGTCTTGATTGTATGGGCCATGCCGCAAATAGATCCAATACAAACATAACCATAATATCAATCATAAAAATAATCCAAAATTAAAAAAAAAAAAAAAAACATTCATTTAGTTACAAGCCGTTCTCGTGCATATTCAAGACCTCTTTAACCTCAAAAGCGCGGACAAGATCCCGAAACAAGCACTTATATTAAAGATCCTAAACCCTATTTTATGTAACATTTGTGCTATCTTGTTGGGGTCGCAAAGCCAATAAGGTCAGGCTTCAATTTGTCCAGTTTAGATGTATTTTTTGCTCAACTTATATAACAGTTGTATTTCTACCCAGTAGTTTAAGAAATAAATTTCAGGTACGTTGTAGCCTCCTCACCCATTACCACACGTGCTGGAAAAACTCTCTCTTGAATTTATCCTTAACTGGTCAAATACCCATGTATGATTGTGAATAAAAATACAGTAATGTCAAAATGTTAATAAAACCACTGAATACAGTTATGTAGTGACAGTAGTTTAAAAAATATTTGCTAAATAGAGCAAATCCTTGACTGCATAACTGTCATAACTGTGTTTTAAAAATTTTCCGGTTTAACTTTCGGGTCACATAATGTTATAAGATAAACGGCAATACTAACAGGCAGGCTAAATTTGATGTAACCGATGGCAGGTGTGAAACGTAATTCTATAGTCCGCCGGTGAGCCACGGTCCGGGCTCCATAGACGACAAACGGAATAAAGCGTGAAACTTAATGTTTGCGTAAGATTCAACTGAATCGAGTGCCGCATTCTTTACCGGTGTAGCGGACTAGAAGCTTTTTATCAATGTGTTAACCATGAAAATTGTACTACAAATATGGTATATTCTAATAATGAAAACAGCTATTTATTAGAGTTCTAATAGTAAATATTAATGTTTCAAAATGCAATAAGTTATCTAGCTACGACGTCGGAGGACTTCTCAGATGATAAAGATTCCACTTTGGGCGGGATACAACACAATCGTTTCCCCCTCTCCTCCGGCAACATTTGCAACGGAAGTTGTAGTCTTTTATCCCACCCTGTGTTGATCTCAAACATCTTCACGCGACATCTTGGAGATTAATGAATGCCCCCTCACCTAAAATACCATTTTAGAAATAAGGCTGGAGGACGGTGTATTAATTTACTTATGGATGAGAAGGAGGTAAGCTTCTATTTTTCGACATGATACATTTCCATAAAGACGCCGCATATGTGTTTGAATCCGAGTTTTTGCATTATTTGAATGCTTACCAAGTATGATCCCGACCTTAAGTCATAACCGACATACAATGTCTTTTTAAAAAGATATGGTAGCAGTTTTCTGCACCACGAACCTCAAACCATGGATTTCTATGGGGAGCGCTTACGATAGCAGGCAAGTTAAAAAACCAACTTGCGGTTTGTTTTGTACTTGTTTGTTCAAGAAACCTTTTGACACGTTCTCGGTATGGTGTCTCCAACCGATCCAGTGCACTTTGAGAGAAATTTCGTATTCTCAAAAAATCTCCTCCATTTTTTATCATTAATTTGTCAATTCTAGTGCTTTACAAATTAAATTTTAGTGCATGACGAATTAAAGACGAATTATGAATTTATATAATTTTGTATTATCTTAGTCCATCAAATGACAAATTAGAAGCCATTATTTTGTCATTTAGTTATTACATTATGAATCTAAATGACACTTGACGACGATTTTTCATCCCGTCTGTGTCATGGAATTTATAAGGTGAAAAATGTTGTAAGTCAGAAAAATACCTAATGATAAATTAATATTAATTTGAAAAGCTGATAATTGTTAATTTGAACATTAATGAAAACCTTTTTTAAGCTTATTTTCTTGAATGATAAAAAAATCATTTTTCATGACAAATGTTCATTTGACCATAACACAATTCATGTTTTCTTTGCTGGCTATTCCAGAAATTATCCCCACACCCCCAAAAATTACTAAATTCGAATGACTATGGGAATTTGCAAGCTGTTTTTTTGACTAATCATTGTGGGAATTTCCATGGCATTTTCATCATGTCATCATCTTTGGAAGTTTTTGACCAACGAGACGAAAGGGAAAATAGTTTTTACTAAAGTGATAGTATTTCTTGGAATTGTTTTTTTTTTCAGTGGGTCAGTAAGTCTTGAATCCCACTCCCAAAGTCGATCTTTGGTTAGCTACTCATTAGCTTACTCCCTTATATCTATTGCATTGCTATGTTAGAATAATACATTGAATATTGGATATGGCTGTTTACTATTTTCATTGTGGAAAAAACCAGGAATGGTGGGAATTCCTATGCACTTTAAGGATTACATGATAGGGAATTCCCATTCACACGTTTTGGCTTTCACTATGAGAATCCCCTTGTACTTTGAGAAGGGTGTGGGAATTCCACCATCTTGTGGGGTGTGTGTGTGCCTTGAATAGCCTTCATGAACCTCTTCTTCTTCTCAATATGCGCTGGTGAAAAGTAATCACAGTCCGGCAATGGTATCATAGGCCGGGCTCCATAGACGACAAGCGGAAATAAAGCTGTGAAACCATGTTTTACCTTGCTTGAGAGTCACTGTATCGATTGCCTATTGGTTCACCATTGTTCCGACTGTGAGCCCTGACCATATCTCCTGCCACAGCGCCAACTTACAAGGAAGACCGAGGCTGCCTGTGGGGGGCATATAAAGATTACTCAGAACTGCAGACGGCGTTCCTTGAATGTTGTCTGGTGTTGAACTATATATGGGTCCAGGCAGCAACTTATTTATACTTTCACATGGAGCTGTTTGTGCTCAACCATTTGATGTCTTAAAAGTGGCATATGAGCGGGCTTCCAGTCTGTTTCTGGTTCCATCACACCGATAGGCAACCCTTGTTTCGAAATGTTAAACCCAACCGACCCTGCTCATGGGACCGGACGAACTATGGTCATGTGATGAGGAGCAGTAATGGAATCATCAGTGGTGTGATGTTACGGCCCTCTAACGACAGTTCTGTGTTACCTGCATGAAGAAAGACGTTGCAGATATCTTACTTAGTGATCATACGATTACAAAACCTCAATCCAATCCAAATTTAGCAGTATCGTAATTAAGATGTATATTTGCTTTAAAAACTATAATTTGAAGCATTATAAGTAAGAAGGTATATTCCTAAAAAGCCTATCCAACCGCTTTTTTGTCCTTAATCACTGAGTTGTTGTCTAAGCAATTAAAAAAAATGCTCGTTATTTTTGCTGTACATTCGATGATCAACTGACCTGATTATTTTTCTATTACTTCTACATATTCTTTATGTCATTATTGACAATAATTCAATTAATAAATGATACATTTTATACAGACCGCGCCGCCAAAGAGAACTTTTGAAGAGAACCAGATTAAATGATAACATAGAGTGCATTGTTTTGTACAGTATAAAAACAAGATGTCCGAGTATAATTGCCATATAATGACAAGGACGTCCCCTCCTCCGTCCCCCCTACTCGTACCTGCTAACCCGACCGGTTTTCCTGTCTCGACAGCGCGCCCGCGCCCTTGGACCCATACCTGCTGCATCGACGCCAACGACTAGGCCAGGGGCTGAGATCTTCAAAAGATGGCATTTAATACTACAAAGAAGCTACATTTTACTATCCGTTTGGATGGCGTACAAACCATAGGCCTTTACCCTTTCATTTCCTTCTGCAGGGTACGTTTTCGCTGTGTTTTTGATTGACGATGTTAACACGACTGCGCGGCAGCTTAGCTGTTTTAACACAGGGGAGGTTTTGAAAATCCTTAAAGGTAACAATCAATGTTAGAGCGATGAAATAAATTTACTAACGCTTTTTAGAATTGAATACCGGAAACTCTTAAAAGAACAAACCGCTGCGTTTAAGTTCTGGGACTTCCTTTCAAAGCTCAGGTAATTTTTATTCACATAATTATATCTTTTGTACGTCGCATGAAGCATAATCGTTATCATCAGAATTCCACAGAAGATAGCCTCTTTTGATATTAAATCTCCATTACATGCATGTTCGTTTGCTATCTTATAGACACCTGTCATGGGCGATGCATAGAACCAAATTTCCAAGCCTGCTGCTTCCGATATGGGTAAGATTTAAAATTAGTAATTTTCGATATCGAAAATTAGTATGTTTTGAAATGTTACTATTTTTTCGTATCAAAAGCAAAGTAATTTGGTAACCCTCAAATGTGTAGTTTTTTTCCTTTAAAAACGACCGTGCCCGTAGTGTTATTGGTTACGGGCTCGCGATAATATTCTGCGTTCGATCGTACGTAGGAGCTGAAAAACTAATAAATACGACTGTCCGCCACAATTCCTTTTCCGATTTACTCAGGCGATTAAATTGTCCGTACCTTTGATGCTGCCTCAGAGATTTCGAAATAATAAGATTTTAGTGTAGAAATTAAAATAGACAACGAGAAATAAGATAGTAACCTAAAAAGCGTAATTCCAAAGTGAGATGAATTGGTAATGTTTCGTTTTCATGGCAGTAACATTTATGCATATTATAACATGCATAGATCATGTATCACAAAATTTCCGACAGGAATTTTATAACAAAGTTGTGATTTTGTTTAATATGAATGACTCATTGAGCTAGTTATTTTCACACCCACACGTGATATTATAGGACAAGCGTTATTATATGCAAAAAACCCGCACTATTTGTTTGCAAATTGATGCGCCTCATCGGAAATCGCTGCGTCAGCCTTTAAGTGGTTTTCTCCAATCCACCAGCGCCAAGCAAGATAGCCGAATTCCGGAAACAATGTATACGTATATGCATTGATACACAATGGCTCCCCTTTGTAAAAAGACCCCTTTCTTGCTTAGGAGGGCGATAGGCCGGTTGCAACAGGGTTAGGTTTTAGTGTTAGGGGGGTGGGGTTTAAAGGACCTAGGGTTTAAAGATTAAGGGGTAGGTTAGGATTAGTTTTAGCCAGTAAACCAAGCACCTATCTGGAGATTTCTTATAAAATATAAGCAGTAAACATATATTATGTACCTAATTGTGTGGGTGGGTGTACAAGTATGAGTCATAGGTGTAGAACTTTTACATTGAGCTATGTAATTTTCCAAACAATTTCTCTGGCCCCGCTAAATAACGAACGGGCCCTAAAATTGGGTTGTTTTAAGGCTAATCTAGCCGGTCATAGAGGCTTTGTCAACTGAAACCCTTTATTTCGTGTCATTATGTGTCCCTACAGCCAATTGACAAAACTTATGCATCCACAACCGCAGCTGTTCTGTGCCGAAGCTATGCTAACCACTGATCTCTACAGATCAGTGGGGCTAACCCATTTTTCAGCAAGTCCGCTTGCGCGTACGACTGGGAAGACGTAGCCCGCATTTTCGGCACGAATTATTGCCGAAACACCGGGCTTTTGGGCAGATACCCCTGCCGTACGGCAATGTCCTCTGCCGAAACACCGGACCGTCTTGCACTGCGGTATTTCGGCGCAGTAACACGAGGTTTCAGGTAATAATAGCTGAGAAACTGGCTACTTGATCTAACCAGCTGTGTCCTTCTTCTAAAGAATAAATAAATCTGCTCATCATTTTAATCGTCGGTATCTTTCATGTAATCCACAAACATGCTTAAAATTAAATAAAAATACGACTCCAATCAGATTAATTGCAATGCTCAGCATTGTTAACTTTCCAGAAAAAAATCAATAGCTCTAATCATTCATCAATCAATCAATCAATATTTGAAATGTTGTCACCTTGGAAACAATAGGTTATAATTTAATAGTCCAGAGTTATTATATCTTTGAACCCACCGGATCTTTCTTGAGACCATTTTAACTATTAGTTCTCCAGGTAAATGATGAAATTTACATCAAAAAAAAAGTAAAATTAAAAAAAAAAAAAAAATGAAATATTAACTTAAAGCAAGAAAGGTGAAACTACTGCATGCTTAAAGCCTGTGTTCTTAGCTATTTTACTGAAAAGAATATACCGGTCAGGTCAGGTGACCTTTTTAGGGCCTGCTACGTATCCTGGTAACGCAGTACTACCTGTCCCCCGCAGTTGTCGCGGCTAAACCGTCCCCCATCAATTATCTAAGGAATCTGATGATGAGGGTACTGGTTTACCCTGGTATAATGGAACAAGAAGATCTCCCACAGGGCGCCAGGCTCAGCTATAAAGAGCTTGGCGGCCATCCATTACAATGCGGCTTGATGGTGGCATAAGTTGCCAAATGCTAGGCCCATCGCCACAAATGTGGATTGGCGTTCAGAAGCAATCCGGATATCCCATTAATCGTTTTGCCGCAATAATCCAATACAGGTGAGGTGTATCCGGCTACCCCCGTTGACGGTTACAAAACAGGATTTAAAACGTTGGGGTTTAACTAAAGACTAACATACAAAACTAGAACATCTTGTTTATGGATTAGTTTCGGTTTATGTGGAGGTTGTTAAGAACCCTAACGTCTAACGCGAACGCATATTTCCTCGCCTCTGTCGAAAATCTGATCACATGGAGAGTGATTTTAATAACAACTTAATCAATAGGCGTTCGCGTTAGCTGTCCTATTGGTCTTCGCACCGCCTCTATGGTAACTCGTATATTACTTATCAACACGAGCGTAAAACTTTTCGCTTATATATTCACAACCCACCAAAGAAATACTCAAATATTGTAATACACACATTCTTAAGGTCATCCTGAAAGATGTCACTATGACGGAACCTATGTCACATTGTCCTTATCGAACAGACACCGTATAGATAGAACGTTGTTTTTTTTTTTTAAAACCGAAATAGAATCACGACAAACAAGGATTTCATATAGCCCTACTCTATCTATAACTGCATGCTCTTTTTTTACACTACAACATAATCAATGGAGAATTTTATAGATTGAATATTGCTATCTGTTAGTGATGCATATTGATCCAGCCAGTTCATCCCTCCTTCAATTACGAGTAACTTCTTAACAGAAACCGGTCAACACTCGGATTAAGGATTTCACTCGCCACGCGAATCTGACTTGAAATACAACACTGCTTCAGTGGATGGAACCAAACGCGGGTACTTTGCCCTATCCGGTTGAATGTTTATTATGGTGAAATCTATATTCGTTATCTATTCCGTATGTGAATATTGCTGTGGTAAATCACAATGTAAATATGTAGTAGAAAGAAATAGTCTTTTAGAAATTAGATGTTTGTATCTCTGTTTTTGGTCCATGTAAAACGTTTTGCGCTCGCTTTGTCTGTATTTGAGTTTGATTTTACGCTTCTATGATAGTCTAGTTCACAAGGATATCTATGATTCGGAAACTTTTGACATCGACTATTCATTGGTGGTATCCAAAAAGGAATTCCTTTGAAACAGCTTTTAGGCTTGTATTTGGTCTTCCTATAAGGATTCCCAAGATCTGTTCTGTAATGCTATCTATCTGCTGTATGTACCGCGTATTGTCTTTGTACCGTATCACAATGGTCTTGACCATTTACGTCAACACAAACAATCGGTACAAACTAAATTAATACTATGAGGTCATAAATCCAGCATTTATTTGATTTTGTTTTTTGTTTCTTACATTATATTCATGTATTTTCACCCAACAAGAAAATACTATACTCACCATTTTAGTGTGAAGTTAGCCTTCTTCTGTTTATGTCCCCCTACATATTTGGAATCTCAGTTTCTTTGCTGTACTTGAGTGGTTGAAGGGTTCGTAATATCTTCTTTGAAAGTTCCCCCAGCTATGCCCACGTACTATCTACTGCATGAATCTGTACTAACTAACTTCCTTAGATAGACTAATTGCCTGCTATCGCAAAGGTCTTTGTTCCTGAAATTGCAGCGTTTGGGGGTATGCTGTTTGCTTCTGCGTTTTAAATATACGAGAGATTTTGGATTTTTATTATATTGCCAATTATTGCTCATGCAACTGTAGCTTACTTTCAACACCAAATTTTTGTTGAATATATATATATATATATTATATATTATATATATTATATATACTAACTAGATTCGAGTTCCCATTCTTCCACCCACCCCCCCAAAAAAAAATAAATCCTGCGTACGGGCCCTGGTTCTAGCTCACATTCATGATAAGGATGCAAGAGCACAGATGGGGCTACTAAGGCCCAATGCCAATTCTATTGTTTTACATTGTAACCCTTTATTAACTATTTGAAATCATGGTCGAGGTCCAAAGAGCCTTTCGCACTCCTAAAACACTATAAATTACATATGCTCACCACCAAGACCACAGTTCAGTAGGTTGTAATTGTACATACATTGACTTAATGATCTTGTGTGATCTGGTATCATTTATCACATCCCAAAACCCATAGGTGTATTTTCCTAAATACACTGGCGAATGGAATGTACTGAACTGTGTTAAGGGAATTGAGATTTTACTAGCTCATAGTGAAATGTGTGTTTTACCTTTCTCTGGATCCTCCCCTCCTCACAATCCTCCTCACAATCATATTTCAGAACAAGATACCTCAGAACAAGATACCTCAGAACAAGATACCTCAGAACAAGATACCTCAGAACAAGATACCTCAGAACAAGATACCTCAGAACAAGATACCTCAGAACAAGATACCTCAGAACAAGATACCTCAGAACAAGATACCTCAGAACAAGATACCTCAGAACAAGATACCTCAGAACAAGATACCTCAGAACAAGATACCTCAGAACAAGATACCTCAGAACAAGATACCTTAGATTCGCTAGCACATACCCTAAACAACCAATGAACATCTAAATACTGAATTGCATTGCAATGGATTATTAATACCGCCCTCATCGGTTCAAACACCACATTTGATTTTCGCTTTAAGAGTATCACCTTTAATCACGTTCTTTCGTTTCTCACTCAATAATCTGCACTTAGCGTGCAAACCACCACAACATAAATCTACATGGTCTATATCGATTTCTTGTTCATAAACAAGCCATAGAGCTGTTGTTTAGGCACGACCTGCGCATAATTACACTTGATATGATGTCAGCGAGCTCATGGCAATGGCTATAATGGCATCGTACTCAAGTGGTCAGTGATCGATATGAGACATTTTTTCTCACTGTTGGTGATATCAACAGCCAGTAGTGGCCAAAGGGTATAAGCCTATGCTGTGCTCTTGATTGATCGTTACCCCGTGTTTTGATCCAGGGGCCGGATTTTTGCAGCTACAGTTCCCAGAGTTAGTTCAAGGTATAAGAGAGCGTGATTTCCACAAGGTACAGGGTGTCTTATTAAATGTTTACCAACGTAATATACTTCAGAATCTCTTGGCTCGCGCTTCCTCTAAGCAGCACCATGACAACCCGCAAAGGAAATATATAGGGCGCTTGCACGGTAGGTCAATAGGTTATCTTGGCCAGACCTTCCCCCAGAATAACCCAAGCATGCAGAGAATACAAAGGAATCACCTACAGAAATAACTGAAATGTTCAGGTAAACCAGGTGTATGTATTGTATTCTTCTCATGCTTGGTTGATCTGGAGGACAAACAAAAAGTCCGTTCAACATAATTTAGCTCTGTGCAAGGGCCCTATACGTAAGGGCGTAGCACACGCGAATATTGTGACACTAAGGCACATTTAGATGTCATGCGCGAAGTGTGTGCATGTACTTGGAATGTGAAATTCTTTTGTTCATGGAGCGATCGAGCAAAGTGACGTGCAGTGACGTCAGCGCGAGATTTGATGGTCGCACCAGTAAACCGCACGCGCTGGTTTAACGTGACGCGCACAAAGACGCGAACGTACACTCTCGCACAAAGACGGCATATCTTGACGCGTCCGTAAAAGTTGCGTGAAGGATATGACATCACTGCACGGAGGTGGACTATAGACCGTTGTCGTTGTCTTGGGTTAGCTATGCCTGGTGACATGACGTTCAGGACCACTGATCTCTATACAATGGAGTGGCTACCCAACAGTAAACTACTAGTATAATAAGTGTTTTTTTTTTTTTTTTTTTTACAAGGTACAGGGTGTCTTATTAAATGTTTACCAACGTAATATACTTCAGAATCTCTTGGCTCGCGCTTCCTCTAAGCAGCACCATGACAACCCGCAAAGGAAATATATACGTAAGGGCGTAGCACACGCGAATATTGTGACACTAAGGCACATTTAGATGTCATGCGCGAAGTGTGTGCGTGTACTTGGAATGTGAAATTCTTTTGTTCATGGAGCGATCGAACAAAGTGACGTGCAGTGACGTCATCGCGAGATTTGATGGTCGCACCAGTAAACCGCACGCGCTGGTTTAACGTGACGCGCACAAAGACGCGAACGTACACTCTCGCACAAAGACGGCATATCTTGACGCGTCCGTAAAAGTTGCGTCAAGGATATGACATCACTGCACGGAGGTGGACTATAGACCGTTGTCGTTGTCTTGGGTTAACTATGCCTGGTGACATGACGTTCAGGACCACTGATCTCTATACAATGGAGTGGCTACCCAACAGTAAACTACTAGTATAATAAGTGTGAAATAACCGGCGCGGCGGACATATTGGTATATCCAATACAATAGCATTCCAGAGACACCTGCTTAACAAAAGTTGTATGTCTGGTGCCCGTTTTAGGGACAAGCCTTCCCATGCACGTTACTTTAAATACATTGAGCTCACCCAAATGGCTTGATTCTGTACTCTGTTATCCTGTACTTTGGCGTTTATCCTCCTGCTTGGGCTCTGTTGGCAATGTTGCTAGAGTAGAATGTGAGATAGTAAAAAGTAGGTAAAATATTGAACAGGGGAGTAGGCCTATGCTTTTCAAGCGGAATAGCAAACTGTCGTAGTCGTGTAAAATGATCAATTACCTGACATTTTTACTTAACAAAATTGTTCTAAAGGGTGTAACACAAGATTCCCAATATTTTGTAAACCTTGCTTTTCTGGTGGTGCTTTAAAGTGAAGACCTAAATAACTAACTAAGACAGTGTGGTCTATTGAACAATTATCCCATGACATGTGGTACTATTACGATTATAATTATCATATTGTTTGTTAATTTCTTCTATTTTATCAGTAGCGTCGTGGGTTGACGGTACTACACGAAATTATGGAGAAAGTTAACTTACACACGCACCACACTGGTCAGACTGTCATGAAACCTAACAAACACTCTTGAGAATATCCGAGCAGTTCTAAATTTACAAATACACAACGTGTCCGGGAGACGCACACACACTTCAAGACTGAAGATACAAAGTTGTCATTTCCTCCGGTCAACAGTGGTTAAGAGAAAGGAAAGTACACGGCGAAAATTGTCACCTCTCGCCAGCAGTGCCTGCAGGACTTTAGCTGGCCTTTCCCACTACCATTGAAATCAATTTACTTTGAACTACTTCTGTCGCTTCCTCTCTCCAAACAAATACTATGGACATAGGCCATGGTTCTTTTTACAGAACTTAACAGTATTTGATGTGCCGGTCTTTACGCTTAAAGGAATGGACTTATTGCACTGAATATTTTATTACTTTATTACCTTTATTACGGTAAGCTCACATTAATGATATAATGTACGATAATGTAGTAACGGTGTAAGGATGTTGTCTAGTTCTAAAATTTATTCAAAGCATGTGATTGAATGGGTTTAATTATTGCTATTCTGTTTTTTATCCAGAACGATACCAGTTATCATTCATTATATATGCCTAACTAAAGGTCCGGAGAGTCATGTAAAGCTGTTGGTCCCGTGTGTCAGAGGAGTCCATCCTGAGCACGCAAAAAGTTGCAGACCTCTTCGAAAAAAGTAGGGGATCATCCCGGGTCTGTTACCTGCACTCATCTCTCTAGGTACCAGAGTCCCTGCCAACCAGCTCTAGGCCAGCATGGAAGGGTAGGCCTTAATCCAACATGGAAACATATTGAGGCTTCGTCCTGCAGTGGACTGACATAGCTGATGTTGATGAAAGAATTAAATTTGTCGATCTCCTCAATCTTAAAAAAAAGCATTCAATTTTTTCATAAGGGAATCCACACCAATATTTGGTGAGGAGCACTATAAAGTCCTGCTTTATGTAGGATAGTTTTTGTACAATTCCTACCCTTATTTTCATAAAATAGGCGATCATTGATTTACTTAGAGTCATATAAGAAAACCTTAAGCAACGTTAACCTACAAAAGGTATTAGACACTTTTAGTTGAAAGGTATTTTCAGGAAAAGTTTTTACAAGCCTTTGAAGACCCGACATTAGTATTGTTTTATAACATTTAAACACATTATGAAAGAATTTAGGAACTGGGTTCTTGTTTGCTGGTATCTAATAGTAGAGGTAAATAAATATTATCTCCTACTTAAAACACTCAAACACTTCAGTCTATTTAAAGATACGAAGTTATATCCTCGGTGGTGAGACAAAAAAGGTAGACCTGCAAAAATGTATCACCTCATATCAATAGGACCTGAAGGACTGAGCCAGTTTTGCTAGTTTCTATGCAATCATTTTCACCTTGAAATTATAACTTCTCTCGTCCCCCTATCTCGCAACAAATGCTATGGACAAAGGACACGTATGTCTTAAACGAAACCTTGCGATGTTTCATGTGGGAGATGACCTTTATATGATGACTTGCATTATAGAGTTTCACCCAATCTTAAACAAGAAACCAAGCATGGGATATTGATCTTAAATGATAGGCATATCTTATATAACGGGTCCAACAAGTTCAAAAAATCAATTTGGAGCAAATTATCAACAATGAACATACCCAAACAACTGCTTCATGCGATAGTAATATTTCAAAACAGGATTAGAAAGCGTTGCACAATACTGGTGACACATCAGATCGATAGTCTAATCGTCCATCATCACATCAGTTAACAGCGGGAATAACTGGGTGAGCCTATTCATGTTGCAATCCTTACTTGCACTAAAAAACATACTTGGACAGTACCCAGAAAATGTCTCTTGCATTATAACACAGGTACATTCCCTGCCCATAGGCATAAATCCCGGGGGTATGGGGGAATTATTCCCCCCCCCCTAAATTTGTGAGGGGGATGGTCAATACGATCAATCCCCCGGAATGGTGATGCCTGTTCATGTGTTATTGACCAAAATAACCTCATATTTTACCACAATATATTTAAAATTCCGCGCGCTTTGCGCGAATTTTTTCTATTACAATTACATTTAATGATTTAGCTTCGAAATGGTAAAATTTTTAGCCCGCTTCGCGCGCACATGTGCTAGTAATGCATCTTTTCACAAACCCGTTTCATTCTAATTTTCATCAAAAAAAAAAAAAAAAAAAAAAAAAAAAAAAAAAACCCCACCCCCCCCCCCCCCTCAATTCAAAAAGAAATTTACGCCACTGTCCTGCCAGGATCTTTCTCTATTTAATCACAAAAGTGATAACACTACCAACACACTATCATTTAAGTTCAATTAACATCATAATCATTCTTCAATGGTTTTCAGTTTTTATACAGTAAGCACACTTTTAATCGACAGTGGGTGGATTGTTATCCGAAGACAATTTTTTGGCACTCACTGTTTTGCATTGTCGTAATGAAGGACATCCAACTGTACTGCAGTGAAAATGCAAAGTATCTCATTGCGTTACTGCTTGTGTTTTATTATTTATCACAGACCGGTCCAACAGGGTGCATGCGTGGGAATCGACTGCGGCGTTTGTTTCTTGTGTTACCGCCATTTCCGTCGTCATAAATAAATGTCGCCGGAGCTATTATAAATCGTTCTGTTTACCTCTAAGGGCGCTGATTTGTCTTAATCATTTCAGATCAGGGATAATGTTATATAAAAGCTCTACAACCATGCCAAAATATCATTTTCAAAAATTCTTGAGGGCGGACTATTTTTCAAATGTGCCAGTAGCTCTTTAAGTAGGAGAACACCTTGGTGACATACAAGAGCACTGATTTTCAAGGAGGCCCTTCATATTCCAGAATGAACTTATACATATACAAACATTAATTCAACATAAAAAGCAAACAAAACTTAAACACATGAATATAAATGAAAATTACAAGATACCTAAGGCAGTACAAATTATGCTAATGTAGGATTTAAAATGTAAGATGTTTTAAGCTGTTATAGCCTCATTTTATTATAGACACAGCGGATAACTACAGGAAGACTGTTCCATATTTTGGTTGCTCTCATATTGCAAATACTTTTTTCCACTGCAGTGTACCACATATATCTTTAACAGGGCTATAATGCCAGTTTAAAGATACGAATTTAATCCTGGAAGAAAATTGATGTGAATTACATAAGATAGAATTAAGGGCTTGAGGGCTGCAATTTCAAAATGTGGCTATGACAATTGGTTTCAAAAATAAACTAAGATTATTTTTGGAACATAATGTTTACGTCTATACTAACACCACAAAACTTAGAAATACAACTGTTAAAAATAAACCGGTAAAAACACGCATTTGACTGGCAGCTGTACTCACTACAGAACGTAACATACTGAGCCGTAAAAATACGAAACCATTGGAGGTAACGTAAATAACGTGCGTAAAATCTCAAGCTTCAACGTTATTTTTGGGTTTTGACTTGTTTAAACATTTAAGAAGTAAAACGTTATTATATACAATTCTCTGACCAAATTTTTTTCACGCTGTATCGATGGCATCATACAAACTTAATTTACGTTCCACGTGGTTGGTAAAAAAAGTTATATTTCAGGCAAACAATTTTTGAGAACAAAGGCCATAAACAAAGGGAAAAGTGAAGAAATGAAGATTTAAACCGGTTTATACACGTTTTGTTTTATATGGTAATGTATACAGTCTAATGTTCCCAATTACTTAGTCCCATTATGAATAAACTTAATACATGTCCTTACAAGATTCGAACCAGGGCCTTAAGATTACAAGTCCTACACCTTTCCACTACACTACACGACTTTGACTGATATCAATGCTAAATTAAATATATATATGTTGTGTACTACTTTTTTCAAATAAAACTAAATATATACAAAAGGAGGAAAATAGTTTTTTTAAACTATTTTTAAACAATGACTTTAGGAAAAAAGATTTTGTATTTTTTTCATGATGTTAATTACGACGTGTATTTCACACATTTTATAGGTACACCTATTTTCATAGGTCGTATTCTTACATTAAAAATAAGTAAATTATCAAAAGACGTAATATTACGGAAAATATAATACGGTCAGCGTATAAATACGACCTTTTTTTTCAAAATGTATAGTATTATTTTTAGTCACTGTTTATTTACATTTTTCAGCTCCAAATTGTTACTAATGTTAGGTATAGGTACTAAAGTCGTGAAGATTATTGAATAATTGGGGTATACCGTAATTTAAAAGTACACGTCTGGTAAAATTAGGAACATGTTTTAACAGTGCAATGCAGACCTATGATAGTAGTCTTTGCTATTTAAAATGGTCGTCAACTCGGATCTGGATATAGAATCAATCCTGTTGTAATTCGAGTCAGTAATACATAATATCATTAGGGCGCCTTTAAAGATAATTCTAAAAAATCACTTTCTAGAATAAGTTTGAACGATTGGCCATCAAATCCATTGCTCTATTGTTTGAAGGAAACTATTGTGTTTTTTGCATTGGAGAAAGCATTTACATACTCTCTCCCTTCATGATGTAGTCTCCTTCACATGTACCTGCAGCGATCTTATAACTACTGACTTAGTTCATTTTCTTCAATGCCAATGACCCCCGATCAAAAGGTCATACAAAAATGCCCCCAAAAAAGACGATCATATGTTATGGAAAAGATTGCGATCATGTGGAATGTTGCTATAAAGGGGAATGCTCCTTTCCATAGGCGAGTAAAACCTGCTCACAATTGGCGAAAATGTACTCGCCTTTGCGTAGTAGATTGGTGTTACATTCTTTTAATCCTATTTTTTTACATTGATTTACCGTAACACGCATCAACACAACAAAGTAGAAAAACATAGGCGTAAATATTTTGATAAGGTGTACAACTTTTTAAATGCTCAGAAAAATACAATATTAAATAAACAAAATTACAAAGAAAACTCCCCATTGGGGCACTGAAGGTGCTTTTGCCATTTACAATACTTAACATTGCTCAGTAAGTACTTGTATGTATCAGTTCTGCCTTTTAAAGACTATTTGAGACCCCACTGGTAATTCTAACCAAAGACCTAACTTCTACGCGTATTTAATTTACAAATAAACAACTTCTCGTGCAATATGCTCACAAATACATCCAAGTCTGAAAATACAAAGTTGTCATTCCTCCGGCCAAGAGAAAGAAAAGTACATGCCCACTATTGTCACCTCACGCTGGTAGTGCCTGGAGGTGTGCAGCAAGGCTGCCCCACTACCATTGAAATCAATTTACTTTGAACTACTTCTGTCGCTTCTTCTCTCGAAACAAATACTATGGGCAGAGGCCATGGCTCTTTCACAGACTTTCTACAATGCTCGATACAGGTAATGTATTAGTTACAGATGGAAAATGGACTTCGATTATGAGATTTGTGAATGATATTAAAGTGCTCTTAAAGAAACGAGTCTGATTCAATTGATTTATATTGGGAGTGTACAGATATATTGTTTGAAAGGTGTAGTTTGCATGGTTTGTGTTAGACAGATTTTTCAACCGAAATTTAGGGCATAGGTTATACAGTTTAACTCATTCTGTGCGGTAGAATGATGCTACACAAGATCTGACATACATATTTCAAGGTCCGTAAGAAAAGTAAACAATCTGTCAACGCAGTAGTGATCTAAGACTTCGCATATCTGCACTTATTGAAATGCTTTTTACCACGCTAGTTAAAAAAATGGCAGGAATTGTTCGAAAGTTGTTGTATTTTAAAACAAAATACACCAAATTACCCCGTGAAAGGAATCAATCTTCAGAGTGTCGTGTGCTAAGGTGTGATATATTGGTCAATTACACCCTACAGTCCATATAAACACCTTGAAAGCTGTACCGAGCTTTAAGGCGTGGAAAGGCTCTGGTGAGGTTAATAAAGACTGATCTCCCAGTGGTGTTAAAGATAGTCGGCCGTCTAAATTACTTGATTGGTAGACGGACAAGAAAAGGCAAGTAAAAAAGAAGTGGACGTCGTGTGGGTCTTTAAGAATTTGTTATTGTATTGTCGGGCAACAAGTGGAACTTTAGAGCCGTGAGATATGGTGAAATTAACTTTGGCACTTCTCGAGACAAGACGTGGCTTGCGGTGAAGTGGCTTGGATCGAAAATGTTAAATAAGAAGGAATAACTGGGTTACATGATTATGTTACGACCGCGGCTTATATAAAGAGATGTAGGGTAACAGCTGTGTGCTTATATTTGGAAGTGTATGTGTCATCCTTTTGTATTTATTCATTCATTTATCTAATCAGCTATTCATTGCATTAATTCGGTCATTTATAATTAATCTTTGTTTTTCCGTATCTTAATAAAATAACTATAAGTTTTATCGAGTCTATTGTAAGCGTATGCCGAACCACCAACTAGATAGATACATAATACATAAATGCTACAAACGAAAGCGACTCAACTATACTCGCCGTCAAAATACCTCCGTAGTGGCCAACATAGTAATCGTCATGGACGCGTGATCAGAGCCACTCTCAAACTTGCGCTGTTGTCATGAGCGATAATTAGTCAATCAGAGTTCAGTTAAATCGCTTTCGTGTTTACGCACATCGCGCTCGACGCATGGCAAATACCACGGAAGTATTTTGACGGCGACTGTAATGGGCCAGTTGGATTAAAACGAACACAACAGGAAGGTTTGGATGCAATGCGTGAGTCGTGTACTTGCACTTGGAATGAGGAATTTGTTGTTCGTGGGTCAATAAAACAAAAGAATTCCACGTTTCGGGTAAACGCATTGAGTATGGCATCTAAAACTACCTATAAAATCAGTAGGCTGGTTAAGATGCGATACGCGATATGTGTACTTGCACCCGAAACGTGGAATTCTTTTGTTTGATTGATCTACGAACAAAAGAATTCTACATTCCTAGTACAAGCACACGCCTCGCGCATTATCTGAAATTGGCCATTAGATTGTTTTGTTCAAATTTATTTCAGTATGACTTCGCTGTACCAATGACCTAGCTATTCGTTTTATACATATTCTATTTAATACTGTCTATATGTGAATTTATTAAAATCCTGACATATTTATCCATATGTAGACTAAACAAAATATGTACTGACAGAACATTATCGTCATTTATTATGACGCCGTAATGTAACCATATTGACTGGTATAGTTATCTATGTATTCAATTATGCCGGGCAAAGGAAGTGATGTTTATATAATGGTTGAAGGCAAAATATAAAATGATTGAGTAGTCCAATTCTTCGCGAGGGCTAAGTACTACAACCATAACTAAATTTGGTCGTGACACTATCTCTAGGTTTACTTAAACTTGTCCAGCACATACACTTCACGAAATTAGCGGTCTAAATGTTGATGCG
>JAMKCH010008472.1:0-46535 GCA_023653785.1 Ophioderma brevispina
GCTGATTTTTCGTCCCTTTTCCTTATGGGCGTGGGTCTTTTTCTTTATTAAGTTAAAATGTTTTTTGGGGTTAAGGTTTTTTGCATTTTTGTGGGTCATTTGATAGATTAAATCCGAGCCTATAACTGATTTAAAGTCTTGCACGTGGTTTACGTTAAATACCATGTTTTTTATGGGCTGTGGGCACAGCAGCCGTCAACATCCCGCTGTGCATGTATTACACCAACATCAGCTCACACACTGCTGCCATTTGAAAACACGGACATTTACTGTGATTTCCCATGAAAAATTGGAAGCCGTGTAGAAATGTTTTTGTCTAAATTGGTTCTTTTTAACCGGTCACATAGTTTTGTTTAAAACCTATTAAATCTGGATAATGAAGTTTCCACAGACGCCAACTAAATGTCCCTGTTGAAGAGACTCTTTGAACAAACCGCTTCATACCAATAGCTCAGCGGGATGCTGTCGGCTGCGTGGGCTGATGGCCAGAGCCGGGAGTGGTGGGCAGGACTCCCCCTTTTTATTGGTGGCGTTAGACAAGTTGATGTTTAGTGAATCGAGACTTGTCGAAATCTCACTTGTGTATTTTCTGTTCTACATTAGGATTAGAGGTTTCATTTGATTTTAATTTCTTTTGGCGCAACACCCGACCTCAGGGAATAGCGAAGATTGAAATTTAGCAAGGCCCTGATTGGGTGTATTTTAAATTCTTGGGTAAAAACGGATACGAAATTCTGTGCTTTCGAGTTCGCATTTCGTGCACGGTTTCAAGTTATAAAAACGTAGAACTCCTATGCTCATTTACAACACAGTTCAAGTGCCAAATTTAATTTATTGCTGCGTCATGTGGATGCAGCGTGTTTAAAATGTCCTGTCTGTTCGTGTTGACGGTGGTTCTGTATAATATTTGTTCGTCAGTTTTGTGCACCTAATCTATATCATAGTTTTTTGCTGTGATCGCGCGGACATCCATATTTTGGAACTGAATGACGAGATTGTTGAATGGCCTGGTGGATCAGTTGAAATTTTGGTGTTTGCAAATTCTATCATGAGTGGCTGGGCCGATTCTGTAAATAGAGCCCCGCTCATGATCACGTTGGTAGTTTCGTTCTCACCTAATATTTGGCGTTTGGGTGGCTAGGCCATTGGTAAAAGAACCCCGCCCAACTTGTTTCATTTTTTGTTGCACTTGTTTAATTTGTGGAAACTTGTTTAGGTTGGGTTCTACGTTTTTTTGCCCAATTTCGATTGCAAATTTTCTTGACTTTTACCAATATTGTTATATGCATGTTGTATATCATATTGTAGCCCATGTTTGAAAAGTTTGAAAAATGGTAATTATTTTGATCTTGTTGCCATGGTAACTGAACCGGGCCTTCTGAATTGCTAAACACTTGAACAAACATAACTGCTTACCAGACCTTGCACTTACATCGTACTTGGGTAGAAGGTGCATGGGTACAATGCCGCGAAAACCATGAAGCCGGATTTTTTGATATGGTTGCCATGGCAACCAGGAGCTGACCAATCATGATATTTTATGCCATAATTCAAATTGAAGCCCTAATTCCAAATCCGGCTTCATTGTTTCACAGCCCTTTGGATGCTTAATATCTGTGCTCAAATTTCAGGTTGATACGACCTTTCGTTTTTGAGTTACGTTTGTTCCCGTTTCATCAAAAACCCGATTTCAACCATTTGAGATATTGAGGCGAACGTAATCGAAAATTTAAAGTTGCAAAAACTATTAATTTGGGCATACATTTGGAATAATCGTTCATTTATTTTAAAATATAAATTATTACATTTTTTGAGGCATTTTGCTGCAAATTGGGGATGATCTAATGCGTTAATTAATTTTTTTAAATTATCATCTTTAAATACACTGGTGAGTGATAATAAAGAAATACAGAATGCTGTCGAGCTGAAAATTTAGAGTTGGTTTGATGCATAATGAAGTTAGTTAATGTTGTAATAAAATTATGTTGAAAAAGATTGTAATATGTGTAATAATAATAAAAAATATATTTACAAATCACAGGGTGAGCACTTTCTACATACAAATGTATACAAAAATACATCGAACATGCGAGACCTTGCTTACTTAAATCGGGCATAAAATTTGAATGGAATGTCCTATTTTCCCAAACAAAAAGCAAATGAAGCTGAAATGTTTACACTTTCCTATCAAGCTATAATCTCAATTGTGCTAGACTCATTTTCTTCAATATGAAAACATAGACCCCCCTCTTAAGAATCGTGCTTTCGTGCACGAAAAGGTGCCCGATTTGGCCGGCCTGCATACATGGCGTGTAAATGCCAGTAGGCTAATTAAGTTACATTCTTAGTAATGTACTTAGGTCAGTTATTTTTAGGAGTTTAGTATATTAGTTATGACAAGCTGTGATCAGGTCTTTTTGTATTTTTCCTATGTAAAGTGGAGATTGTGTATAGCCAGCAGTGTATGGTCATGTTGCTTGTCATTGGTCATGTGTGAAGTTCGTTAACCGTGTAATGTGTTTATTGGGGATGCCGGCGTTTGATGTTTAAAGCAATTATTAGTTAGTCATGTCGGGTTAGGGATTGATTATCGTCATGGCCCCCACTTTTATTTGTTTGCCGAGGATTTGATCAACTCCCTGCTGGCAGGATTGACTATTTCAAAGTCTTCTAAAAATGAATATACTTTAAGTACAATATCGGACGAAGACAAAGTGAAAGTTATGAAATTAAATGATTGGTAAATTATTTGTTGGATTTAACAATTTGTTTAGTATACTTTTTTGGTGCCTAATTTAAATATTAAGTTACAAAACCAGTGCCTGCCTTAAACCATTGGGCATTATGCTCCTTTCATGGGTTTTAATTGGACGCTTGGCCGGTGACATTATTGTAAGAATGGATAAAACTGATCTGTGTGATGCTGAGTTAAATTTTATTGTAATAGTGTGCATCAAAATTGATTTGTGGCATGTAAAGTTTTGTGCCACATGCACTGGTGCATGTAAAATTTATTTTGTAAATGAGCACTGCTCTGGTTGTAGCCCCCGGTCTACAACAGTGAGATGTGGGCAGTAGTATCAACCGAACCAACAAAACTAACGGATGACACGAGGCCAACAAAAAAATAAGAAGTTCTACAAGAAATATGCCCCACTTACCGATTCACAGGGATTAATTATAACGGCTTGTTAGCGTTATGGAACGACACACAGAATCGAATCTGGGTAGAGTGACATAAACCCTACACACGAAAGGTAATTGCATTGCGTTTCAACGGGTTTACTTTTCCGTATTACATTTTTTACAAAATTTATCGTGCTCTTAAAAACCATTGCAAATTTAGGTATCATTAGTTTTATGCCACAAATGAATGGTTAAATATTCTGAAACTAATTATACATTACCAATTTCCGATTAAAATCTCCATAACTACAAATTTTTATGCGTTTCCGAAACATCTGACTCATGGCAAGGTTGTTATTGCAATCAAATGTTATAATAAATAATATCAAGCGACCAGGGTTGTAGCTAGCACTTTTAGTGGTGGGTGTTATTTGATGAAAATGTGACTTATTTTATATGTTAGCTAAAATTGTCAAAATTTGCATAAAATGATTAAAATTTTCCATTTTGTGCTATTTGTGGGGGGGGGGGGGCCCCTTTTTCTAGAGTTAAAATGGTTGTTTGTGGTGGGTATAAAGCTGAGTGGTGGGCTCTAGAGTTAAATTGTGTTTAGTGGTGGGCTCTTAAGCTGAGTGGGGGGCTCTGCCGACCACCACCGCCCACTGTAGCTACATCCCTGCAAGTGATGTAAAGGTCATGTCAACTCTTTTACACAAGGGAGGGACTAAGTCAGTTTTCGTGATTGCACCATATCCCGAAAAGCCCACATGTTCCATTACCAACATACGGATAGCACTTGGCACATTACAGGTGGCGATGGATATTTCACAGTATCTAGGATACTCGCGCAGACCGGTGAACCTCGTGTAAATCAATGGTAAAGTGAAATGGCTGCTTCATTCAAACTCTACGACAGAATAAAAATAATTCTAACTTATCTATTAATAACAATATTTTAATTGAAATAATAAAATATGAATGGCGTATTAACCATTTCCAAAAATTTCAACGTGCCGTTTCATGGAACATTCCATATTTCACCTTTGATGAAGTTAAGAAGTGTAATGACTAATATGATTTCACAATAGCAGGGTTGTTAAAATGTTGTTTGAATGAACTGCCACTCTCCTCTGGCTTAGGGAGATTAGTAGGGGGTATCGTAGCGGAAAAAGCCAGAGCAACCTCGGGCTAAAAGCCTAGGCCAGATCATTATAATTCATGACGAATCATTCATGGCCTAGGCCCTAGCATGATGATCACTGTAAAACATGGTCTCAACACTGGAGCTGACAAGAGTCACTCTCAATGTCATGTAGCACGATACATCTGCTTTTCTTCACAGTGGTGGCGACTTTTGTTTGGTCCTTTATCATTTTCACGTTGATTTTAATAATTTTTCAGATTTTTACTATGGCCGCCCCGGTTCGAGGCAAGATGCTCCTACCTATCTAGATCGTTAGGTGTGAAACGGGCCGAGCGACACGTATTTGTGTGGTCGCAGAATCACATGGTCATTGAAAAATTGACGATTAAAAAGTGAATGTCGCCCAGTCAAACTTAGTTATCACTGGGCCGTCGGCCATTTTATTTTGTACACACGGGTGCCGGGCTGTCCCCAGATTAACTGCAGTATGGCAATCATGCTTTTATATAATGCAAGCGGGCCTATGTAAAAGACACAATGATAAGCGAAGGCCAGATGCAGTATAATGCATGACGAATCGTGCTAAATGTCATGATGATGATCAATCATGCTGCTAGTTTCGTTTTACAACAGGAGTTTCATACTGAAATTTCGGGCCTGTCAGACGAGTCATTATCAATCTTTTGCATTTCACATTTACGAATCACCCTCATTTCTAGTAAGTAACTAAATGACGACATTACAGAAGTCAAATCGTGTAGCACGAATCCCGACAAGAATATCTCCAAAATACAGACTTAATATTTATTTTCATCGAAGAAACAGAATTGCAGGAGATAAATAACAAGTACAAGTAGTGCATGATAAATACTGCGGCCATTAGGGTTATTTTTCTTGTGTAATTGAAATTCCCGCCGCAGCACTGCGTCGACAGTCATACTTAAAGCGGCACTGGCACATTTCACAAAATATGTAATTTCTTCAATTTGTCTCAAATGATAGTCAAGGCCATGGAAGCACAGAGATATATTTTACACATAAAAATAACATACCCCAAAACATGTGATAGGGACATTGTATGAGATAAGAATATGGTAATTTGTAGGCAAACTTTCAAGTTTTCCATGACTTTAATCAACAAAGTGTTTTACCTGGAATATTTTGATCGCCCCCCCCCCTCCGTCTCACTGATAGTAAAACCACAAGGTTATAGACGTCAAACAATGTGCATAGCGTGAGAAACATGTATACGGCGTGCGTGTTTGGTGTTAAAAGCCAATTTTGTCGTCTGCGAAATTTAACGTCGCCGGCGATGCTAAATTATTAAATCGTTTGTTTTACCGATAAGGACGCCGATGGGTCTTAATATTTTGGGTAGGGCTTTGTCTATATAAAAGCTTTACCAACCATGCAAAAATATCGATTTTGAAAAGTCTTGAGGGGGCACTATTTTCAAATGTGCCAGTGTCTCTTTAATTTTAATACAGTGCTTGATTGCTACGGCTTTTCAATGCATTATTGGCCTTTACTTTACGTCGTGCCGACCAGCAATGTCAAAAAACGACGTAAAGGTTCCCTGCACCAAGGACAGGTAGTTCGAGGTTACTCTAACTGGGCCATCCATATTGGCTAGTTCCCAATGCAACCCTAAATACTCACCCAAGTTGTTGCTAAACGTCCTTATAATACAAATCATCAACAGTGATTGGCAAAAAAAGGCTTAGAAATAAACAAAATATACATCTACAATTTGCTTTCAACTGTTGGTAATGGGCTAGTATTGCCGCTTGTGTCACTGTTGTGGAACTATACAATTATATGTGGAAGGATTTCCCCTGAATTTTCTATCTCAGAATTAATCATTATGATTTTTATGCATCTATTATGATAAAAGACCTGAGGTAAGTGTGTGCTGTTTTACGAGCGAGGATTATATTAAACAATTTTTATTAGCTCCGAAAAACAGCGAATATTGGAAACCTTTCTTCGGAGACTATTCATTTTACACACATGCCACTGCTACCGGTTATTGTATACGGAAGGGCTTCTACCGTGATGCGAGGACGCCAATTAAAAACGTTCATCCCGGTGAAGTTCGGGATGAATTTAGTATTCTGACACCACTTATAATTCGGCACCTTTAACATGCGGTTTATTCCGTTAACGTTGCCGAAGTCGTAGCCTGTGGCAGAAAACTAAATTTTTCCGAAGTTCCTGTTACTATATTGGAGCGGCCGGGGCGAAGACTTGTCAAGCTAGTACCATGTAGTAGTATCATGCTGCATGCTCATCTCATCATCATGCAATGACAAATTGCTGATTGATGATGAACGGTGGCAGTCGTATCATATTTCAAGAGCACAAATATGACTGCACCTACCTTACTTGCCACTATTTTTTTGTGAGACTGATAGGCAATCTGGTAAAAAATCTTGACGATACGCGAAAGCACCGTAATAACACACATACGTACTCCGTGTTGGACAGTTGGGCAGAATTTCTTAACGTCGGTAGATTCTGTCGGCCAGTATTTGAGTCTCCGCAGACACAGCCTCACCCCTCAAGGCAAAAGTCATTGGAAGCGCTTTTAGGCTCAACCAGTTTCCAGCGTCCGGGAAATGAGAGACGGATGAAACGGCTGCAATTATTTATAGCGATGACATCAGAGGATTAAAGTTAAGGTAGTGTTAACCTAGTGCTTATTGTTTTTAACTTGATTTCTGATTTTTGCACCATTTAAAACATCACCTGTGGTTTCTATCGTTACCAACAAGGTTATCCAATCAGACCAATCCCGAGTTGTTATTTTTTTGGGCCGATTTTAAACCAGCTATTTGACCATTTAACGTCACAAAAACCACATGGTCTTAACGGCGGGACTTTAAGCACATTACACGCCGTCATGCGCAAGGCTCAGCATCGCGTCGCTCGGCGGTGAATTTCTACTGCGTATGAAGCGTGCGAGTGTTTTATTGTACTTTGCTTGGCGCGAACGCATCTTGGAAACACGAAAAATATATTGAAAAGGTAAACAAAGCGCTAATTTAGACAGACGCAATTTCAATTTCTTCTTCTTCTGATTGCTGAGTTAGAGAGAAAAGATGTTGGATTCATAGTCATAAGAATGTATGGTTTTTCATCACTTGCACACATACGCATATTTTGGAGTTCAAAGATAAAGTTATTTTTGAAAGGAACAGCTTGAAATGTGCGTGAAAGTCACTTTTTTACTAAACACGGGTTTTCTTCAATGTTCAATTTTCGCAAATTGGGTAATTTTCATACAAGATAACTCCAAAGTACCGAAGTAAAAGCTAATGTTTAACTTTCCTACGATGGCAATCGGTCCTTCTCTAGGGACGGGTTTTCTCAATTTCTTTCATTTTTCTTTCGATTTCTAACTAAAGATTTCTTCCAATTATACTCACAGTTTGGGAAAAGAAAGGGTAAAAATCACATTCTTTTTTTTGACATTTTCCTTTATTTCGAAAAGTAGCTGCTATTTTTCAAAAATAAAAAAAACCTTCCCTAGACAAATTTGTCTTGTTTCTTAAAATAACATAAGAAATCATGAAAATTCAAATTGTGTTTTTTATAGCTGTTTGAAAATTTTGGGCCAAAAAAGTCAAAAATATAATTTTTTAGTATTTTTCTCAAAATACGGAAGTATTACATTTAATCCTGATGCCATCATCGGTTTTCTTCGTCCAATTTCTTTCTAGAAATGTATACTTTTACAACATCATCAAATATTTGCGAAGTTTACAAACCAAAATAATACTCGGAACTCAAGGTTGACACTGCCCTTAGTTCCTTTATTTGGGAGGGCATTTAAGGATAATGTCTTCAAGTAAAGCCCGCGCCCGCATCTTACCATTGTCATGATTGTCTTATTTATCACGGGTATATATTTTCATTTCATATTTATTTAGTACTCGCATATCAAAATACAGAAAGACAGCAGAGGTATACAAATAAACATGTATGTACATACAAAATTGAATCAATTGCCGAATAACCAGATGTAAAAGCGGAATTTTTGGGATAGGGCCTATGGGGTAAACATCAAAAGGGGCATCCAAAACTTGAAGCTAAAAGAGTACTGCAAGGAAGCTCAAGGATAGCCCAAAACGGACTAAAAAATAGTGACTTATTTTCTGTAAAGAGGACACTATATGGACACCAAATACAACACCCTCTTCCCCCCAACGTTAAAATTCTGCTACAATGGCACATTTGAACAATGAGCGCGCCCCTCAAGAGTTTCAAAATCGATATTTTTGCATGGTTGTAAAACTGTAAGGCTTTTATATACAGAAGGCCTCACCCGAACAGTCAAATTCTAGAGAACCAGGCTAGGACGTGGAGAATGAGGGTCACAGAATTTCATTTCAGGTTTTAAGGTTTAGGAAGGTTCCAAAGGTTATGCCAAATCCACATATTTTAAAAAATCTGTCATGACCCCCTGCTGGAAGATACAAGAGCCCCCTCCTAAAAATAGGGGCCCTATGACCCCCATTCTCATGGTGTAAGCTACCAAATATATGGCACTTTAAGGACATTTAAAATTAAAGGAAGACTAATTTTTAATCATAAAGAACTTAGCAGATGTTAGTCAATATCTTTATCTCAAGAATATAAATGAAAAAGAGACACTATCATGGGTTATCCCGCATTTTTTTGACAGGGGGTTTTCAATTTGACTCTGACCAAAATGCAAAAAAGCTAATTTTAGCCCATTTTGAGAAACAAAATGACAATCTGTCCATATCTTTTTTGTTCTTTTTCATTTTCAACAGTAAGATATTTCTGTCCAAACTAATTAAAAACCAGAAATAAAAATCTGGAGCCTCTTTTGGTTCGAGATCCACTCTGTTAGATTAGGCTACTTTTCCAATAATGGGCAAAATGTACATTTTCTAAGATGATGATTACCTCTTCTTTTTTGCAAAAGGCCTTTAATAAAGTTTAATGTCAGTCTATGTTTCTTACTTGACGTAATGATAAAACATCCAAGCTTGAGGGCAGTCTAAAACTTGGATCAATTCCATTTTGCAGGGGGGATATAAAAGAACCTTGAATTTTGTGAAAAAAAATTCACAAAGATATGGGATATTCAAGGATGGTTATATTTACGGCGAAGGTAGACCTAAAATAAGATATTTAAAGTAACTTATTACTTTTTCAACGCTGTATATATCATCTTTATACGGGGTGAATCCGTGTAATATCGGTGACCATTAGAACTTCTTCCTACGTAAGTTACTACCATACGTCTTACCAAGCATTTATTGTGTAAAACTGTCTTTTTTTTTTTACAAAGGGGTAGTAACCACCCCCTTGGGAATTGCTATTGAGGTCAGCAAAATTGTCAATTTCAACAGGCAAAGTATGTAATAATAGGCGAAAATCAAATATTTTGACCACCCAAAAAAGTAAGAATTTGGAATTTTATTGGACGTTTTAGGCTCTAAAGGATGCAGGATATGACTAGTTTATTAAAACAGGGTTTAGATCAATGCAGATACTCTGTAGAATATAAAAAACAAATGTATTTATGCCAATTATTACTAAAGACTACGCGGTTAATGGCTTACAGTGAAGAATTGACATTCCTTCCCACTTTTAGTCCGGTATAAAATGTCAGAATGTGCTAAAAACACCACTCGGATCCCACTTTTTGTAAGGGGCAATAGAGTTAGAGAGAAAGTGCCAGAAAAGCATTAAGAATAGTGGAGAACTTGCCTAGATATAATCCAAGAGTGCAGGGAAGCCTCTATATTATAATCATGATGTAGTCTGTGAGAAGTCCCATTGGTATTACTACATGCCACCAGTGATTGTTTGTACCTGAGTATAAATCGTGTTCAATTTTATTTTCCATTTGGTGGAGATCTGTGTTGCCTTCTTGAAACGATTCAAGTGGGATGGTTTAAAAATATATTGTATTGTGACAAGTTAATTCAACAAGAAAGTCTTTAAAAATCAAACACATCGTTGGGGGTGACTTGGAACCAAAATTCAAACGAATTTTGTTTACTATTTGGGGATATTTAAACAAATCTTTGAGGACTAGTCGGTACAAAAGATTACAAACCAAATTTTGAGGATTACACAACCTCTCCTTGGGTTATGTGCAGATACCTATTTTGTGTGTTGGGTCCTTGTCAAATTAAAAACGCTGCCACTAGGTTTTCAACTTGCCTAATATCTATATCCAATATAGGACGATCAGCAATGTAATGAATTGTAGAAATCGCAAAACAGAATGGGTATAGTCTGTTGGGCCTGACTAGGTCGGGTCCTAGGACGATTATACTTGGTCAACAGTGTGTGAAAATGCACATTACCCATGGATATAATAGTGGCTTCCGGTTCCAAGCCCACCATTGTCATGCTCACATAACAATCATTGCACCTCAAAGCACACAATACACCTACTTAGCCTATATAGCACAGAAACACCCCCTATACTATACACAAGTACAAAACGTCAAATAAGTGTAATGGCAATCAGGCGCACAAAAGCAAAAACATGTCAGCGCCTTATACATACTATACCGAACAAGAATAGGGCCAGCAATTCCAGCTTAAAGCAATATAAACAGCACATTTGTTGAAGAGCGCCCGCAGTTTCAGGATTAAATTTGAGATTTTTGCACAGTTGCATTGGTAATTGACTAGTAACCAATACATGTGAATGGTATGGCTCAAAACTCTCTGTGTCGCAAAAGGAGGGATTTTGTAATACTAGAATATATCGGAGATCTGCGTATAATAATTAAGCGGCTGCTGGAAAACGTCCTTCCCCCAATAGGAAATAGCCGGGGAAATTTTGCGCAATGTTACGGTCTACGCTTATCCAATAGTTGTTCCGTCGGTTCAGGATATCAAGTGTCAGAAAGATCATTAACCAAACACAGCTGTTGCAAAAATATCTAATTTTAATAAAATGGGGAGCGCTCTTCAAAACAAGTTTTTTATTTTTTTTATTTTTTGCTTTTTTTAAGTTTTTTATTATTTTTGTAACAACATTTGGAAATTTGGGTCGGGGTAACAATTAAGAACATTTTACAATTACATTTATAAGAGTTAGCGGGTGGGGGAGGTGGGAGGACATGAAGCCACTCATGTGTATGCGTGTTTATAAGATGAACAGATTGGGAAAATGCACATTATAACATGATCCATGATCATGTATTATAAAGTAGCAATTACAAAATAATATCTTCGGGTTTTATCAATGCGGGTATTATTTCAGACAAGGGCAGAGTTCTCGAACTAAGTGTAGCCGCCTAGATAGCAGTCTGCAAATGTTTGTACTTGACTTCCGATGACCCTTGCCCTCAGTATGGGACCTCTGCCTCATAAACAATGAACGTTGCAGGCTCCATGAGTTGCAATTGGATTTCATTCGCAAAAAAGTTAACTGACCACCGTATTTAAAACTATGGACCTTGGATGTACCATCGACTGAGAAATGTCACCTTAAACCTTTACAAGATTGCTGACTTGGCACCCCTTAGTAATTATTGGCAGTCAAAAACTTCACCCATTACCCTAGATTGATCGCATTTAGATTCACTACACCAAAAGGTGTTTAACCGACAATCCTATTTACAATTTGATCTCAGTTGACCTATATGAGCATTGACCAGATGAGTTATGATGGTATTCATCAAACATGGAATCAAATACAAAATAACAAATTATATAATGCATACTAGGTCAGTTTCACGTATATCTTTGCACAGCATATGCACAATAATTTGTGCATCTAAAATATACAAAAAGGACGGCCAATGTTAACTGTGCGTCATCCACTGGCAAAATGGCAGTCTGGAACAATGACCTCAGATGATCTGGACCTTGTGCCTAGGACTTGACATAAACCACATATTACAGGAACCCTATGTGCAACTTACCCAAGTATGGTTTAAATCGGACTTAAACTTTTCGACGACCAGAAAAACAAAAAACCATACATACAATACTAACATTTGACCTCAGAGTGGACCTTTGACATTGGTCTATGTCCGTGACATCATCATCCTTCGGCTGAGGAAGCAGGCGATTACAAGATTTCTCAATGTACATCTATCTTGCAAAGGGCGGCTATCGCCAAGCTTGTATCATGCACTTTATTCAGACCATGCAACGTGGATATAGGCTAAATAAGCGGTGCGTGGACGTCCAGGACTCCTTTTGCCATGAGATGGTTATGTGTTGTAGAGAGCGTATATTCTAGCAGGCTCTTCCTCTGAGCGACGAAGGAGGTGTCCAAGGAAAACTCAGCTGGCGCTGTCTTACAAGGTGGATAAGAGGTCAGTCGTTAGTCATTGAATATAAGCCTGGTGTTTGAGACACCGGTCTTTCCGTTTTTGTCCAGCATAATCCTATATAGGCAAGACCGGTAGCAAAGGTTTGATTTGCTTTCCCAGTTTTGTGATAGCACCCAGGAATCAAGCCATAGAGAAGGATGGTCACACAGGGTTGTGGTGAATAACTGGCCCTTTGCAGAGATTGATATGTGGGGCTTTTCTCCCAGACGTTCTAGCTTCTCAGAAGGCACTCCATGCTCATGCTTTGCAGTCTTTTTAGGTCGCTTGCAGCAGATTGCCATTTTGGTGGAGCCAGATATGAAACCTGGTCAATGGTGATGGATTCACCATAGACTTGAAGGGTTGGATGAGGATCGTACCATTGCAGTCCTGTACTCTGTCTTGGATACGCTTATTTATGAGGCCAAAGATTTTCTGCTGCTGCTGCAGTATTGGTCAGCTGGGGTCTGGCCCTAGGAAAGAGTGGAGCCAGAAGGGCAATATCATCAAGCAAAATACCCTAAGTCATTCAATACTGTGGCTGGGTATCGTCTGGACGGCGAGTGGGTGCACGTGTTGTGTTCAATTTCCAGACAGCGTCCCACAATCTGATGTGGCCTTCTTCAGTAGAAAGTTTACTAACATGTGTGAAAAGGATATGAGCCAAAACATCACCCTGAAGAACTCGCGTGGTGACTTCGAAGGGATCCGAAATGTTTCCGTTGACAGCATTACTGCACTTTTAGAGTTGTATAGCACATTTTATGGCATTCACTAATAGCTACGGTAGCCATAATGCCGCATCACAGCAAACATTAACCTTTCTATTGACTGGAATAAAGGCCTTTTAAAGTCTATAAAGGTGACGGAAGAGGAAGCTGGTATAGTCTTGGAAACCTTCCAGGATCTTCTGAGGGGATATGGACTCTGATGCGGCCACAACTTCTTCCAGAACGAAGTCGCCTGGTTGCTTCTTAAGATAGGGTCCACATGATCTCTGATTATGTTTAGGAAGGATCTTGTGTTAAACCTCTGGCTTGTAATTGACAGAAGAGATTATTCCTCGGATAGTTGGTCATAAGGCTAAGGGTCTCCATCTTGGGTAGAGAAACAATGATGCTAGTGTCCATTGGCTGGGTGGGAGTGAGAAAAGCGGGTGCCAATTACCTTCAGTACAGAAGCCATGAACTAACTTAGCATGCTATCACCCCATTCTGGAGTGCTTCAGATGTAATTGCACTGTCAAGTCCGGCGCCTTATTGTTCTTCATTTGGCCAATGGATGTAGCGTCTCCTCTAGTGTGGTGGATTGGTTTCGAGGGCAGATCCTGTTAGAAGGCCCAGGTGGACGCAGTTCAAATAATAGTGAAACCGTGGCTGTGTGAAAAGAACACTGATAATATTTCTTCCTTCTGCAAGAAGGTCCTTCTCACTTGTTGGTGGGGTGCCATCTCTTTTGTTGACTTGACACTGGGTTTTTCTTGTCTTTGCGGATAGATTATGAATGATTTTCCATGTGGTGGTATAATCTCCTTTGCGTCAGCCAGTTTGAGATATTTTCCATTTGTTTGTTGAGCATGGCTGCCTCATCTGACCTCGTAACTTCATCTTTTCCAAAGTCTCTGGAGGCTTAGACTTGGAATCCAGGTATCTTCTTTTGGTTTCATCCCTCTCTGACTTCTGATGGATAGTATTGTCAGTTATTGTCAGTTATCTTGTCAGTTTTTCCAGTCGAACTTGGTTCTTTATGAGCGGTTTTCTTGGTAGTTGAGGCCTGCAAACGAGCAAAATGCTGACGAGCCGGTGGTCGGAGTCTAGTTCTACGAGTGTAGGCTCTGCAGTTCTCAAAGAGTTAGACCACTTGCCGTTTATTAAGATGGGTCCCAGTGGTGCGTTGCCCCTGCTGGATGCATCCATGTCCAACTGACGCTGCCCTTAGGTGTGTGAAAATTTCATCTGTGCTGGACGAAGTTGATGTTCTTCACACAAGCTCACCAGTCTCTCACCATTGTTGTTGTTGTATCATTGAAACAGTGGCGGCCAACAACTTCGGGATGTGTTTAGACTGTCATTTCCAAACTCTGAGACATTGAAATCCCCACAACCAGGGTGGAGGTTTAGGTATTGACGCTGTTCTAAATGGTTCCTCGAGAGTGTTGCACAACTCACTCTTGTCATAAAGTGTGGCGCACTCAGTGGGGGCATAGAACGATGTCACTGTAAGTTTGGGGTTACCATGGAAGTGTAGCAGTGGGGGGATTGATCTGTTGGAAATTGGACTTCACGACTTTGCAAACTTTGTAGATTATGTCTTGCATAAGTTATACCAACCCGCCTGGTCTCTGGTCCGTGGCTGGGCTGTAAATTAACACCCACTTTTTATCATCAGACCATAGCTCTTGTGGGTCGGTTGTGATTAGGCGATGTTCTTGGATCGGCCTAACATATTACACCTGCATCGGTACAGCCCATGAAAAGCTGGTGGTCCTTTCCCTGATGGTACCCAGTAAGGTACGTACAATAGTGGATACAAATAAGAGTTTGAAGCAGGACAGACGACACTTATCGGACCTCAGTTTGTGTTGGTGTGCCGAGTTCCTGCTGGCCGTCATAGAGTCATCACTTGACGGACGCCAAATGCCTTCGATTGAAGTACTTGGTTCTTTCTTGTATTTTCGTAATCATGAGTGGTGCCAGATTGGTCTCCCCAATCCGCTGGCAACAATGTAGGTTTTTTATTTTTTGGATGTTCAGCCCTGATAATGCTTGGTTCCGGAAAGTAAAGCAGCCGAAGTCTACTCATTATTACGTAGTCGCCTCTGTCCTGAAAGCATGTTGGCCGGTTGGTGAAATGCAATTCGTGGGTGGGGGCCATATACGCATGTTTTAGAAGCCAGCAAAATGTCAATGCCGGGTGGGATTGCTCTCGTACGCCCATGCCGTTGCCGAAAATATTTTATTTTCTCGTCCGCCAGGGACGATTGAACAAATACCTAAAATTAAGTGCAGGTTTCAACCTGACTTACAAGCGACCAAAAGAAGGTCTAGAAGTGAGGAGAAGAGAGACGTCAGAGCCCCCCAACCAGCACCTAACCGAAATGTAGGGATACACCTTGCCCGACAGCAGGAGATCTGTGTATATGTACCCCTGCTGTCATCGTGTGAAATGTCTTGACCTTTCCCGGGTGCAAGATGCCTCTAACCTACGCGATGGACGCTATCGCCACTGGCACATTTTCACAAAATATGAAATTTCTTTAATTTTGCTCTCAAAAGATAGTCTAGGCCATTGGAAGAAAAGAGATATATTTTTACACACATAAACATCACATACCCCAAAAACAGAAGGGACAAGTCTAGGCCCTGAAGAAGAATACCACATACTACGTGGGAACAATTGTTATTCGAGCGATTTTTACCATACATGCAGAATACATCATAACATATCCAAAATCCCCATGAATCCCCGTTTGGGGAAAAAATTTTATCCAAGATGGCCGCCAAAATAGCTGACATTGCATATATGTAGCTAGATCTTGGCTTCTCAAGTAGATGTGTTGATGATTTTAGTCTAAATCTAAATTATCCATGTTTTCTTAATGTTGAAATTCAAAATGGCCGCCATTACATATAATTGCTTTATCTCAACTTCAGAACATGGAAAGAGGGATAAAGAAACAAACAAATCAATTATATCTAAATATATATATATATATATATATATAAAGCGAATAATAAAATTACAAAAACAATTATCATAATAAATATAAATAAGTGATAAATAATAGATGGATAAATAAAGAGAAATTTTTTGTAAAGGGAATGGTGCAAAAAAGAACCTGAATTATGTAATAGGAAGTCCTCTTGAGGTGTTTCACACCCAAATGTTATTTCTCCCATTTCTGGGATTCATCTTTATATATTTCTTTCACACTCCAGTTTTCATTTCTGGTACTTGGTTGTAAAAATAGAAATATATATATGGCCTATTGTCTCTATGCCAATTTCTGGCAAGACGTACGTGTGTAGGCCAATAATTAATCATGCGTTCATGTGAACATATAATAAAACTGCATGTATACTAAACTTTTTAATTAAAACCATTCTTTCGAATTATTATTATATTGAGTCGCGTACTGGTTCTCCTTGTGCAGTTGGGGAAATTGGCATTCTGATTAAGTTCAAATAACATAACACTACAGTCATTCTTTGGACTAGACTAAAGATGAACTATTAAATTACTACTATTTGGTAATTATAGAACAATCCCTTTTTCGGGCTTATTGCTTTTTTAAACAACCCTCCTCTATATGTCAACAGTTTGACGAGCTTCCTTGCAGCACCTGCAAGGACAAGTTATGAATTAGTGAGAATATAATAGCTTGTAATGCCAGCGAATTGGCAGCCATTTTGGTGCCATTTTGGATTTTTTATGTTAAAGAAAACATCAATGATTTAAATTTAAACAAAAAACAAAATCTTTGAAGCTACAAAACAATTCAAAACATTAGACATAAGCTAATTATATAAAATGACGGCCATTTTGGATTTTGGCGTAATGGAAGTAATCAGTGATTTAGATTTGTACTTAATTGGGTTCTTTGACCCCCAAAACATATCAAAACACTAAAATCAGCAACATCTACTTTAAAACCTAGTATGCTAATTTGGGCGGCCACTCTTGGCTAAAATTTTTCCCCAAGGGGGATTTATGGGGATTTTTGGGATATGTTTGTTGCATGATGCATTCCTGTTATCTGGGTGCAAAAATCACTCAATAACAATTTTCCGGGTCAAAACCCCCAGGAACCACACTAACAGTGATTAGGATAAAGACGTCCAGTTAATTGTAGGCCAACTTTTTAAGTTTCCATAATTTTAAACCCCCAAAACATATGTTTATATTACATGAATATTTTTTGCGTCTTACTCCACCGATACTAAAACCACAAAGGTTGTAGACCGATCAACATTGCATAGCGGGGAAACATGCTACGGGCGTGCGTGTTCTTGTGTTCAACGCCATTTTCGATCGTTGCTGAATTTAAAACGTGGCCGGCACGTTTAAAATGATAAATCGTCTGTTTACGCATAAGGAAGCTGATTTGGGGGGGGGGGGGGGGTCATTAATCATTTCGGGTGAGGGCTTTGGTATAAAAGCCTTACCCCCATGTCCCAATATAGATTTTGAAAAATCTTGAATTGCCACTATTTTTCAAAGTGCCAGTGTCTCTTTAAGGGTCCTATTCTCCAACTTTCAGTTCGCAAGACCCCCATTTTTCGTAAGTTTTGTTCATTTCGCAAGGTCCAATGTGCTCACCAGGCCGCACACCCCTACCCAAATAAAGTTGAGTGATCCCCCACCTGGACAGACAATACACATAAAAAACAAACACATCGCGTGCGCGCGCACACACACACAACACACACTACCCATGCCTACAAATAACCCTTTGTGCCGTTCTGCTTGAATTTGAAGTCAGACTACATAAACAAAATAAGGCATCTTCCAGAAGGCTTTCAGCTACAGCATAATGCCAAGATTCTTTCGAGCTTGATTTCTCATAACATAAATTTTAAATTTAAGATAGTGGACAAAATCCAAATCCTCCTAAATCACCCAGACACATTAAAAAATCACAAACAACCAGATAAAATGTTTTTCTTAAATAGGCGTTCAAATCACATATATTGAACCCCTTAAAGGTGCAACGAGAGATTTTGAGGCAACCCAAATATTGTGTCTGATAGTAATTCATATAGATCAGACACTCAAGAGTAATTCTTTTATTGCTTACGAAATGGCTAATTAAAGAGAGAAAAACGGTGCTTTTGGATTTACAACCCTAATTTCAATATAAAAATGCGAATTTTGTATTGCTCATTCGAATTAGAAATTTCCAAAATTTTTAAAAACCTGTACAATTGCATTGGTTTTTAGCTATATTTGAGGGCAAAGATCAGTACTTTTCGATTTTTAGGGACACGGATATTTGAAATCTCTGCGGTACCTTTAATATGATCGTTGATGACATCTGCCTTTACTTAAAAGCACCTGCAATAATGGCACATTTTTAAGAGCGCCCTCAATTTTCAAATTTGATATTTTGGCACAGTTCTTTGGTTATTGTCCTTAGAAACTATACCTCGAACGAGAATGGCTAAAAAAGGCGTATTTATCATAAATAAGCGATTTTTGTATTCGAATTGGGATCCAGATTGGAACTAACGGCAGAGCTGGAAATGCTACGTTTATGTTCCGTCCATGGTGAATAGGGCCACCTCGGAGAAATACCTTCTGAACTTGCCTCCGAACCAATAAAACAACTAATGGAATGAGCGTAGACACTACTGCGCTATTTTCCCGGCTATTTTCACATTGGAAGGTCGTTTCAAGCAGCCGTTGAATTAAGGTTTTTTCCAGTTGTTAAAACATTTTCATTTTTATTTCATTTCGCGTTAAGTTGTTTTTCTTCCAAAAACCAAAATGTGCATTTGTTTTAAAACAATTTCGTCTTGTCAATTATATTGAACAATTGGTATCAATAAAAAAGTAACCTTATTTTCATGCAATTTTTCACCGTCAAAATCAATTTAATTTCCGTCGTTTCGTCGTATCCATGCTCAATCATCTGAATGTACAAAGCAATTTCGTCTGGGGTCATTATAGTTCACTTTTATCTCAGTATATTTCGTCTCATGTATAGGCCTGACGAAAAGGTCACCTAACATCACAGCAAAATTTTGATTTTTTCTGTATTTTCTCTGGTTTATATACCATTCACAAAGAATACAGTAAAGATTAGGAAAATAATGAAGATAAAGAAATAAAAATCATATGAAAGTAAAGATAGAGCAAATGAGGTGAAAGAAATCAAAACAAAAAGAGATAAAAAAAAAGCAAAATGAGGTGAAAGAAAAATGAGATGAAAGAAAAAATGAGGTGAAAGAAAAAGAAAGACAAATAAAGTAAAGAAAAAAAGATGAACGAAAGAAAGAAAAACGAGGTGAAAGAAAAAATAGGTTTAATACAGAAAGGTAGGTGGATAGCTTAGCCATGGCCTATACATACACCACATGAGACGAAATATATTGAGCTAAATGTAAAATTAAATGACCAAAGACGAAATTGCTTTGTACATTCAGATGATGGGCCATGGGTGACACCAAATTAAATTGATTTTGACGAAAATGTATGAAAATAAAGTTAATTTTATTGATCAAATGTTTAATAAAAATTGACCAAAGACGAAATTGTTTTTAACAAACGCACATTTACGTTTTCTTGGGACGAAAAACAACTTAACGAGTTAGAAATATAATGAAAATTGTTTTAACTTACTGGGAAAACCTATATATTATCGGTATCCCGATAATACTTAGTCCGCTTAAAATTACCAAAATTCCTTCGTTTGTGACAGACATTTTCGAGCTTAACCATTCACAGCTATAGTTTACTAGCTAGTTACCGATGCAACCGTGTACAAATCTCAAAATTTTTGAAAAATTGGTGGCGCTCTTCAAAAAAATGTACTAATATTTGTTTTAAGAAACCCCCCAAATTTTGCTTCAAAATTGGACCACAAATGTAGTTAAAATCCATTTTTTGTTGAAATGGGGGTCTTGTGAACTACTAAATCATGCTCAAAATAGAGACAAATAGGACCCTTGCGAACTGCGGGATAGGACGGCTGAAAAGGGGGTCTTTGGCCCAGAGCATACCCGATACCACTTTTTAGGGCAGGCAGGAGGGCGGGCGGGGGGCTGGGCGGGCGGGGCGGGCGGCGGGCAGGCAGGCAGGCAGGAAGGCAGCAGGCAGGCAGGCAGTCAGGCATATGTATGTATTGGATGTTGTGAGCAGTATCGCTTTGTTCCAAAAATGTTATACTGCCACTTATTGGAATCATGCTTTGACCCATTGCTTTGCAATTCACTCATACTCGAGTCGAAGAACCACTGGCCCAAGACTCATATGGGAGGTACACAGATTGACTTCTGATAACCCAGAAATCCTAGATATATATTGGCTTAGACAATGGAATAAGTGAAACTTTCACTTCGCGCATATATGCATGGTATGAATATCAATGCACGTTTATGCAGAGAATTTGTTAACCGCATACTTGTCAGCTTATTGCTACGATTACAAAACCTTACAGCTACGTCACATATCGATTACCCCAGTAGTCGACGGGACATGGTCCTTCTATGCTGTGTTTCGTAGTCTCATCGGGGGGCGCGGGGGGGGGGGCTAGGGGGAAACCAAGTGTAAATTCATATTGATTATTAAAAATCATATAATCGTTGTTCCCACAAATAAACTGGCACATTTTCTTGAAAAAGAATAAAATGTCACTTCAATGTCATTTCCCCAATATCAGTGACTAGTGGATAAACAGAGACTTCAGCAAACAATGGAGCGTTAAAGATATTCAATCACCGGCCCAGGTATGCGCGTATTTGTAGAAAAATACCATTAGAACATGGGACGTGGACCAAATATACCAACTGTTATAACAAAATTAATATCCCATCTGGGGGCTAAGGGAAAAACCAAGTGTAAATCATAATAAATATTTACGATCACATCTTAACTGTCTGTCCCGACACATAAAACTGGCACATTTCTTAAAAAATATATAATAAATGTCACCTCAATTTCTTTTCCCAATATCAGCGAGCCAATGGATATGTATAGACTTAAGCAAACCATGAGCAAAGATATTACAATGGGCCGGGGTATGTAGGGCCATTGTTATAGCCAGGTGTTACCACCTCCACGATTCGGGTGGAGTGACAAATACCTGTCCTCTCTCGCAATAACTAACCAGTGTACATTATAATATAGGTCGTTGACACTAGTTTTCTTCTGAAAAACGCGGTAAATTGAATACAATTGAAGTTAAGCAATAAGTTACGATTTGGGTTTCTGCCAAAAGTTGTTGTCATGATGTTTGTTCATGCTTCTTTGCCTTTTCTATATAATGTGAAAAATATGGCCAAAGTTAATTGAAACCCACTAAGAAAGCTCAATTATGTATCTGACCCCCTTTTTATGATGATGGGGATAAGTATTTTGTCCTGAAAAAGTACTCAGTCTAAATTGGCGAGCGGTAACAGCTAAAATCTATCAGCTGCGCGACCCAATATCCAATGGCCTTGCACTCACAGATGAAAGGAATCTCGAAGTGTTGGTTTCTACACCGCATACCGGCCGGTGTGATTGAATATCTTTAACTCATTGTTTGCTGAAGTCTATGTGTATCCACTAGTCACTTGATATTGGGGAAATAAATTTGAAGTGACATTTTATATATTTTTAAGAAAATGTGCCAGTTTTATGGATGCGGGAAACAGACAGTTATGTGATCGTAATAATGTATTATGATATTTACACTGGTTTCCACTTAGCCCCAAGATGGGGACTACAAACAACAGCAGAGAAGGACAGTCCCATACGACTACAGTTCAAATTGAATACTTCCCGCTATTTCGTTGAGAGTGGAGATGGACATTGATGCATGTTTTGGCAAGGACGTATGGTTATTTGCGTATTAGGCTCTGAAGTGGAGGGCACCGGTATCGATACACCTATGAGTTGACTGTGGATTTTCAATTTCACAATATGCGTTAAATAATCTATAGTAAACTACACGTAAGGAAAGGATTTAAAGGGTATTTCGTGATCCGTCACCCCGTCAGGGTCTCGCCTAAAGGTATGAGAATGGAGTTTTCTTTATATGTCTTTTTTCATGTTACGAACCCACAAGAATTGGACAAGGCTACGCATCCGTACGTACATTTAGTCGTTTTTACAACACAATTAAAGCCACTATCAGTCACTTTTTTCCAAATTCACAAAATGCCGATTTTGACTCTAAATTGCCAGTGTTAGATCATATAAACAACACTAACTAAAACATCTGAGATAGTGCAAACTATACTTTTCTGGATTGCACATGCTAATATCCCCAACCCATATAACGCCAATTTTTGCCAAGATCCTTGCATTTTGATAGTTTGGCCCCTTAGAGGAGGAGCAGAAATCAATAGGGCCTATTTAAGGAGTCGTTTACCTCACACACAGAAAAGGTTTAACACCTTTGGTAGTTAGTATCGACCCTCTAAATCAATTCAAGGTAGGTAGTACTCTCAAATTGTGGTATCACTTTCAATAGGGGCAATTAAGTTTACACAGGGGTCAAATTTTTAAATGCTCCAATCATGTTGAAATGTATGCACCAGATTGTCCGTGAGTCAAAAGTTCTCCCAAAAATGTATAGTTTGTACCACCTACGACCATTGGTTGGAGTTATAGGGTTAAAAATGACAAAAATGGTTAAAAAAGGACAATCTCAATTTGTACAGGGTCAAACATTTAAAGTAAATCTGACTATATTTTAAATACTTGGAAATTATTGCCCGAGGTAAGATGACTCCAAAAAAGGTTCTTAGTTTTTATATGTTAACTACTTACTACGGATATAAGGGTCAAACAAGGTCAACACCAATTGGATTATGATGCCCCCACATGCCCTATGATCATTTTGTCCCCATAAACATGTAAATATGCATTGCCGAGGATACGAAACTATTCCTTATTTTGGACACATTAAGCAGATGAACAAATTCTTCAATTTTACCAAAAATTGGCCGGCAACTTTGATTTTGACCCCCCACCCTTTTCCCAAATGAGAAATTGACTTTTTTACTATTTTAGCCATTTTTACCCTATAACTCCCAAACCAATGGTCATAGATGGTAAAAACTATACATTTTTGGAATCCATTATAACTACTAGTACGGACAACATGGTCATACATTCAACATGTTGGAGCATTAAAAAAAATTTGACCCTGTGTAAACTTAAAGTGACCCCTATTGAAAAAAGTGATACCACAATTTGAGGAGTACTACCTACCTAGCATTTGATGTAGATGGGTCAATATCTACCAAAGGTGTCAAACCTTTTCGGTATTTGAGGGGTAAACGATGATGTTTGACCTGGGTTCCAGCTCCCCTCTACCTGATTACAATGACCAAACGTTTTACTGACCTTATCACATTTCCATTCATAGCTCTGTATAAAATGAACATCCCAAAATGCCCAACAATTTCTTATGCCTGATGATGAGGACGAATCATTTGAGATGACTTTTCAACGAAATCTAACCATCTTTACATATGACTGATCATTTTGAAATCAAAGATTGCCGCCAAACGGACCCCTGGGATAAATTTGTTTTTGTAACAATTTAGAATTTCAGATGTCTTAGAGATGCTTAAAAATCTGTTAGATTTTTAGTTGGGTTACATGGAACCCATGAAATCTGCATAGACTATAGTGGGAGCTACATGAGTAGTGAGTGATGTGGAATCCGCTTTATGGAGGATAAATTGATCCCCCAGATGCAGATTTCCGCATGTCTTGAAGCAAAATTCTGATATAGAAGAATAGCTAGAGACAAAGCAATATGTGTCGATACTAAAGGATATTACCCGAGTTACTCTCCGTTCGTGGCTGAGAAAGGCTGAGGGGCGTAGCCCGAAGCCATTCTCAGCCACGAATGGAGAGTTTTACGAGTGTAATATCCGACTTAACACCACATCTGGGACGGCACCCTATCTTTTCGCTCCATTATTTTGCACTGATTGGATAGTGTTTTGAAATTAAGGTGCTCATTCACAAGATAATCAATTACGATGAGCCGGATAATGTATTCAACGGTTGGTAGGATTGGTGTGAATTAAGAGTCGTTAAAACGCAAAATATGGACCAAAACATCTTGATTTGTATAATGATGAAGATTAGGGTCATTGATCGCATTTTCAAGTCCCGCATCAGCATTTCGTACATTGCGTAAGGTGTGTGGGTGATGTGCTGTCACAGTTTGCTACAGAGAGTGGATATTATGTTACATTTATATTGATTATCGTCATTGACTTCATTACCTTTTGATAATATAGAGTAGATACTGCTATGATGGAAATTACCGGCTAAATGGGGTAAACGAGATCAAGATGTTAACTCCCCCCCCATCCCAACTCTACTCTCTGCCTCCGTCCCATACCCCCACACTCGTCTTTTTTCCCTGGTACTAAACTATTTACCACGTATATGGTCAAGTAGACACCTGTGTGGTGTATGTAGTGAATGGCGATACAAAGTGGATATGAACCAGTTTCTTGATTACAAGCTAAAATGCACTTGCAACTTGAGGATGCCCCTTGCGCATATATTTTATTGTATTATTTATGATCATGATTTCGTTCTAAATGAAAATAAACCTGAATGTGGATATGAATACAAATCCGAATCTCGAGGGAGTTATGGATTTACGGAAGGATGCGGATATGTAAATAGGCTGATCCAAACCCAGATTCCAAGTAAATGCCGATGGAGCAAGCGAATCCTAATTCGGGAGGAATATTAATGATCGACTAATGGCTCTAATGGGACAAGATTTCCATCGGGATTTGTTATTTTTCTCTCTGGATATGCCAAGGGATTAATAGGAACTGGTATAGTGTGAAGGTGCTGGTCTATTTTGCCTATAGGCCAAAATATGTCAGCTGAACGCTCGCACACAGGTTTTCAAAATCGCATTTTACCGAATTCGTTTTTTTTAAGGAAAGTTTTTTTTTCAATTTATTAATCGTTGGCCGACTAAAAATGTCGCGGGAAAGAGTTATACGTACCCCCTTTAAAATTTACAGGCGAACTTTTTCTAATGAAATTTATGACGTACACTCACGAACAATCTAAACACTAAACCCCAAGTTAAAAAAAAAAATGTTACATGTACAACAGGAAAAACCTGTGTAGCGCAAGCCTTATTGACTTAACGGTTGCAACGAGAGATTTTGAGGGCACCCAAATTTGTTCATAATAGTAATGTCATATAGATTAGATATCTTGCCTTGTATTTCGCTCCAGCATGCCTAAAAAGAAAAAAGAGGATTTTGATTTGCTTATATTCAATGTAAAACATTAGACTGAATTTTGTACGGTGCTCCTATAGGGAAGTAGAAATTTCACAATTTTTGAACCAAAGAAAATTTCTCGCTTTAATTCTTTTATATGGGGATTTTTTTCTGGAAAAGCCTTATAATCAGGGCAAAAATCAGTACTGTCGATTTTTTTAAGGAACATCTATGTGAAAATCTCTCGTTGCACCTTAATTGAGCTCTATAGAAAAGCATGCTTTGATTTTTCTGTTGTGCACGACAGAAAAATCAAAGCATTACTAAATTATCATCTATTACATAAAGACGGTGTATTCACTTCATGTGTGATTCGAATTATGTTGATATGCATTTCAAATAATGCAAAAAAACTCGGGCTCGAAAAAAAAATGGGGCGCTCTTCCTAGAAATGTCTCTTGTCTTTTTTAAAATAAAAAATGAAATTTTAGTCGATTTCATTTCATATGAAACAAACTGAAAATTCATGATATAATTTATCCACAAATGTTAAGTAGAAAAATAATATGATTATGATTGAAGCTTAATCAATAAACAGGGAAACAACAAATTAAATAGCATAGAAAGAAAAGAGAAAAGCACAAAAGATACAAAGAAGCCAGCAAGTTCGGTTTAGATTTTGACAAAATTAAAAACACAATACTGAACAAAAATATTCAGGCCTAAGGACACGATAACAAAAGTTGAAGGACCTAAAAATTTTTTTTTTTGGGAAATTACGTAGATAAAACCAGCCATGAAATATAAGATCAAATAAGTCAAATTTCAAAAAAATTTTACTTCTCAAACACAAAGAATTTATATAGTTAAAAATGCTATTGAATACTCCAAGTCATACAAAAATAATAAAAAAGTACGACATTCTTGGGAAGATTCATAACTTAAACTAGAAAAAATAAACAACACACAAACTAAAAGGAACGAAAAACCAAAAAAAATTAACTCGTTGTTTTTTTTTCTTCTGTAGGTATGATGATATCGTTCTTTTACATGTGATTTTTATTCAAACGGAATATTTCTTAATTGTGCCCATATTTTAATACATGCCTTAGTGCCTTTGTATTGTTTTTCTGCATGGTTCGTGCGCGAATGGAGCGATGGTATCCAATAAAACACGCCATTCGTAAAAACTCGGCGAAAGCAGTCACTTTTCTGAGTTACGAATGGCTGTTATTGTACTTTCGCTCCATTCGTGCAAAATAATGAAGCGAAAAAAACAATAGGGTGACGTCACAGAGTGTGTTTTAAATGGATCGATCCATGGGTTCCTACTGCACCCAATGGAAGACAGGGTATGAAAAGCACAACACACATGTTCACATGGACCCTAAGTTGGTTTGTGTACATGTTGGACCTGCTTCAAAAATAGTGAGTATGAGTGAACACTTAAACTCTAAATCTCTTTTAGCTGTGACTCCTAATCCAAATTGTCACATAAAACGGAATACACTCCTAAATTTAATAAAAAATTAAAAAAAAAAAAAAAAAGTTTTTTGCATTGTAAATATCATGATACCAACGTAAACACAAGCAGCAATCCAATCATGGCCTTATTGAGGGTTGTTAATAAAGCTATTCATAAGGTGTGATGAAAATGGCGTGGATGATGACATCTCTCAATTTCAGTGGTCTAAATCTTGTTTTATAAACATACTGGCCAGTATAATTACAGTCTTTGAATTCAAGTAGTGCCTACTCCTGTCAAATGAAAGTAAAAACAGTAAAATGAGTAAAAAACATTGCTGCTGTGCAATCTATGTCTGTACTTGTGTGTCTGAGGGTTTGTACTGAGCAAAGCCGAAGACACAAAATTAGATGGGTGTATGTGTAGATCTTTGTCACATGAAATGGCTTTTTTAAAGCGGAAACATGGACCCAATTGTTCAAAATATATCGTCCACACCATACTAAAGAAAGGTTACACCTTGGTAGTTAGTAGGGCCCCTCTATATCAATGCTTGGTAGGTAGTACACTCAATTGTGGTGTCACTTTTTCAATAGGGGCCAGTGTAAGGTTACAAAGCGGTCAAACTTTTAAAATCACCCAATCATGTTGAAATGTATGCACATATTGATTCCAAAAATGTTATAGTTGTTCCATCTATGACTATTGGTTTTGCCCCGGAGTTATAGGGTAAAGTGGCTGAAATGGTAAAAAAAAATTCAATTTCCATTGTACAGGGGTCAAATCAGAAAGTTGCTCCAATTTTGGAAACAAAATGAAAAGAGTTTTCATCTAGCTTAACGTGTCAAAATAAGAATGGTTGTAGATCCGCAATGCATAGTTATCATGTTATGCGACAACATAGGACATAGGGCCACATAATCCAATATTGGCGTTGGACACCCATTAGATTTGACCCTCATCTCGGTAAGTAAAACATTTACATCGTAATCAAAACTATAAACTTTTGTGAGTCCTCTTCCTCAGGCAATTACTTGTAAGTATTTAATAGAACAAAGATTAACTTTCTAATATTGAACCCTGTACAAATTGAGATTGACCTTTGTTACCATTTTAGCCATTAACTCCGCAACAAGGATCGAGTAGTAAGATCGCATTTACCGCTCCCCCCCCCCCACCCCATCCTCAACCCAAACCGTCTTATCCCCACTTAGTATCCCGTCTTTTACCTCCTTTATCACTTCCCCGGTCCTTATCTATAAAGTACAGACTCTATATTTTTGGAAACCCTTGACTAGATGGACAATGTGGCATACATTTCAACTTGATTGGAGCACTTTAAAAGTTTGAACCAGTGTAACCTTAAAAGGATCCTATTGAAAAAAGTGACACCACACTTTGAGAGTGTTAACTAAGGCCATTGGTTATAGATTGCCGTCCACATCTAACTACCCACAGTTTTAAAAACTTTTCTTGTATAGTGGAGCGGTTTGGACTGCAAAATTGTCCACAAGCCCTCCCCTCGGTACAACAAAACGCAACCACTTCTATTCGAAGATAGTAATAAGTAATTTAAAAAAATGATGTTGTGGTCAAAAACTTTGGTGGCAGGGGTGTTTTTTGGTTAAAAAAATCCGTTTTTGAGCTAAAAACTTAAAGAATATCCAGATTCTTAATTTCTTAGCCAAAACAAATTTTAATCATCATGCATACTATCATCTCTGACATTTCATTATAGATTTCTGTTTTCATACAATATATAAAGGGTCTAGAATTTTGGCCCCAAAATCACCTTTTTTTCCTAAAAAAAACATCCTCTTATCACATGCACCACACAACGAGAATTACCTGAACCCTTTATGCAATGTCTAAAACCTATATCAATAACAAAAAGGTACCATAAACATAAGATTGTAATATTTTTACATTAAAAAAATAAAAAAAAAACATTTTCGCTAACATTGCAGCCCAAATTTCATTTTTAGCCATAGAAATATCCCTGCCCACAAATATTTCAACAACAAACCATCATTTCGTAAATCTTATATATTATCCTTCAAATAAAGGTGGTTGTGTTTGTTTGTACGGTGGGGGAGGGGTAACTCGAAATAAACTAGAGAAACGTTTCAAGGCTCGGCCGCCTCCGCTAGTATGGAAAGGGGTGGGGGGGGGTGGTTAAACGAACTCCTTAAATAAGGCCCCATGATATTCTGCTCATGCCTCTCTTTCTACACTGTTAAAAATAACCTGTAAAAAAACAGGGGATTTGACTGGCTAGATGGGATGCACAACGGGCAGAAGGTAAAAGGAGCCGTAAAAATACGAAACCATTGCAGGGTCGGAGGAACGTAAAATAACGGCGGAAAATCTCGCTTCAACGTTATTGTTGGTTTTTGACTTGTTTAAACAATCTTAACAGTTTAAACGTTATTACCATCCTCTGACCAAATTTTCACGTTGTAGCTATGGCATCATACAAACATTTTATCTACGTTACCACATGGTTGTAAAAAAGTTATATTTCAGGCAAACAATTTTGAGAAAAAGGCAATAAACAGGGAAAACGTGCAAAAATAAAGACAAACCAGTTTATACACTTTGTTTTATATGGTAATATCCGGTAATATACACATTCTAATGTTACCAATTACTTAATCATCATTCGAATAAACTTAATACATGAACCTTACATAGATTCGAACCTGTATCTTAAGATTACAAGTCCTAAAACTTATCCACTACATCTTATGGCTTTGAAAGGCAGAGAGTGTCGTCATCCCTATATTGCTGAGCTGTTGGAAGTATCTTTCATTTTGTCTCAATTGAATAAATCTGATGTTTTAGCTTGGATTCCGAGTCACATTGGTATTCAAGGCAATGAAATGGTTGATGTATTGGCGAAAGAAACCCTTGATATGAATATAACAAATATTGAGATCCCCTTTACAGATTTTAAGGCTTCATTTACTGGCTACATCGGAAATAGGTGGCAAATGCTGTGGGATTCATTCCCTAATAATAAAATGCATGCTTTTCAACCAACTGTTGGAGCTGCTGGTAGTTTGATTGGACGAAGGGACGAGATTGTATTAGCGCGATGTAAAATTGGTCATACTTAATGACCCATAGTTATTTGCTTAGAGGTGAGCCAGTCCCTCGGTGTATTCCTTGTGATTATGCGCTTATTCGTAGAAAATATTATAGCGTCCCAGATTTGGAAAACATTATTTCAAGATATTAGGCCTCTTTGGTGATAAATTTCCTCAAGGAGGCTGATTTGTTTAAATATTGTTAACTTTTTAAAATGTTGTAACTGAAATTTATTGTGGTGTATGTTTTGTAAAGATTTTGATGTTTTTAATAATCTTAATGACACGATATAACACAATTGTGTTGAGTTGTCGTTAAACTTTAATACTCACTCACTTATCCACTACACTACATGACCTTACTGATAACAGATGCTAAAGTTAAATATATATTATGTGTGTACTACTTTTTTTCAGATTAAACTAAATATAATACAAAAAGGAGGAAAAGAGTTTTTAAAACTATTTTTAAAAATGATAGGGAAATAAGATTTTGCATTTTTTAATGACGTTACTTATAACGTTATTTAACACATTTAATTGGTAAAACGATTTTCATAGTTCATATTCTTACATTGAAAACAAGTAAGTTACAAAAGTACGTAATATTACGGAAAATATAACAACGGTCAGGGTATAAATACTACCTTTTTTCAAAATGTGTAGTATTATTTCTAGTCCCTGTTTATTTACATTTTTCTGCTTCCAAATTATAATTTATGTTAGGTATAGGTAATAAAGCGTGAAGAATCGGGGTTTACCGTAATTTAAAAGGTAAAGTCTGGTAAAATTAGGAACATTTTTAACAGTGTACATGAATTAACATTTCGTAATGTGTAATTTTGCTCTTCGTTTGTCCATTTCGTGATCCTATATAGCGCATTTTGGTTTATCGTTCACTAGATATCCCCAAGAAGAGGTCATTTTCAAAATTTCAGTTTTGATATGTGAAAATATCTATCGCTGTCCACATGCTACCGTGTTCTCATTTCCGTACGAATTTCTGCAAGATAAAGAGCAGGTCCAATTTTCATGCAAAAAGGCACCAAATCTCAACTTTTTAGGTAAGTCGGGTGACGAGGCTGTAGATCACTAAATGCCCCTTTAAGTCATGCACTCTAAGAAAAAAAAGTGCGAAAGAGGTTCTAAACTTGTCCTCTATACGGAACTCTATAAGGTTCTTCAACGAACCAAAATAGTTTTTTAACCGCTATAGAGCAACTTTTAGGGTTTTCTGTTAGAAACCTTTTTGGGTTCTCAGATTTTTAAGAACCATATTTTAGGGTTCCATTCTTGAGGGTTCCATATAGAGGATAAAAAGGTTCTAAACCACTCGAAAATGAGTGAAAAGAGTGGAATGTTCACTCAGAAAGAGTAAAAATCACTCCAAAAAGAGTGGATTTCCACTCGTTTGAGGAGTTAAACGAAGGACAACACTTTTGAGGAGTGAAACGAAGGACAACACGAAAATGAGTGGAAATCCACTCCTTTTGGAGTGATTTTTACTCTTTTTGAGTGGACATTCGATCTTTTCACTCACTTTCGAGTGGTTTACAAGAGTTTCACTCTTTTGGGGAGTGAAATTTTCACTCGTTTACATTTAGAGAGTAAGGTCGACCGAAAGATTCAGTCGGATAACCTCAAAATTACTACCATGCTGATGGATTTTGAGTCGGTTGGCATCTCAAAATGTCACCCATATTAATAGAATTATGATTACAGGAGATGGTAAAAAAATCAGTATGGGTACGTTTATACATGCATGTACTTCCATTCAATGCGCTAACTTTACCTAAGTCAATAAAAGTGGGTTACCTTCAGGTTTAAGTAGAGGATTACATTCCTAGCCCTACAAGATGTTTTAAAGGTGATCCCCATGCTCGGACGGCATATATTAAGCTATATACCAATGGAAAGCTTATTTTATCGGATTTTATATGTAACGGTGTCATATTTATGCTACTCACGATTTGGTTACAAGAGCCAAAATGAAAATCGTCTTTCAAGCAACACCACTTCAGCGAAAGTCAATATTATTGACTTGGGCGCTGTGAGGTGGTGACGTCACCGATTGTGTAATCGTCTTTGCAAGTAGACAAGTATTACACAATTTGGCACTCGCCAGTGGTGGAAACAAAATCCCATTCACTTGTATCGCTGGCTTCTGCGCTTTCGAAGACTTACCATTGTTTTCTCTAAAATTTGCTCAAATAAATCAGAATTATGAGCAATACAGATCTCAGATACAGATAACTATCTGGTAGATTTGATGGCTCTATCCCACAGAGAAGGCGGTTCGGTTCAGTCGGCATTTTATACATACTGAATGCCTTCCTTGCGTCACAGTATGACCATTACCATCCTACGTCACTTCTTTTGTTGCCTGCGAATCCATTCCTGCGAATCGTTATGGCCCATAGTATTAAAACTCTAACAGATACAATTGACCAGTGTGTAACAGTCAGGCCGAACTATTTCAAGATACCAGGCCCTAACATGTTACAAACATTGCTGTTAACTGGTCTATTGCTGCAATTTGGTTAACAAATTGTCGCTAGTTAAAGTAATTACCGCCATGTTACGCTCGATGAGCCAAGACTTTACCGGAAACCCAATAGCAAAGCCAACAGTGATTTATTAAAAAAAGGTTCAATAGCCATAATTGAGTAAATATACCGCTCTGATGCTATCCGCTAGGAAAGCGATGGACACCTTTCGAACCTAACACCTATAGATGATATCTATCGTTCTTCTACCAACCCAGTCTTGTGGCTCAGTGGTTAGAGCGCCGTCACTAATAATACGGAGGTCGCCGGTTCGAATCCGGCCAAGCGCATAGGGTTTTTTTTCAACACTTGTGTGCGCTGGCCATCTCCAGGGAAAGATTAATAATTACCCATGATTGAGTGACTGTTTCCCGGGCTGAGAAAAGAATATTAGATTACCAAAAAAAGTATTGAGGTTTATTCCGCAAAAGAATATTAGATTACTAAAAAAAAGTTTATTTCGTAAAAGAATATTAGATTACTATAAAAAATATATATTAGATTACTAAAAAAAAGTTTATTTCGTAAAAGAATATTAGATTACTATAAAAAATATATATTAGATTACTAAAAAAAACCCAAAAAATAAATGCAGGCAGGCAGGCAGGCAATTTAGATCGGCCGCGGCTCAGTTGACAGGTCCCAAATCTGGAAGTCATGATAGCTTAAAGAATGGCGCGGGCTTCCCGAGCTATTCCATCTTTTGGAATCCGTATAAAAGAGGGTTTTTCACAGGTGTGTCCAAATGCTGATAACATTGCTTCATTTGATTTTCCTATTAATCCTCCTTGGACAAATGTTGAATTTGATATTGACCTAACTTTATGTCAATATAAAAAGGGGTCTAACTGATGATCTTGTTTTTCAAGCTAAATTTGATGATCTTAGACATAAATAAATCATCAACATCGAGCTATTTATACAGATGGGTCTAAGGTTTTGGAAAGGGCTGATGGAGCTGCTTTAAGTCGGCGTGATCAACGCCACATTAGGTTACCTGATAATGCTTCTATTTTCACTGCCGAATTGCGGGCACTTAAGTTGGCCTTGGAGTTGGCTGAAATTTCCAATGAGAGTCATTTCATTATATTTTCTGATTCACTATCTAGTCTTATGGCTTTAAAAGGCAGAAAGTGTCGTCATCCCTATATTGCTGAACTGTTTGAAGTATCTTTCAATTTGTCTCAATTGAATAAATCTGTTGTTTTAGCTTGGATTCCGAGTCACATTGGTATTCAAGGCAATGAAAAGGTTGATGTATTGGCGAAAGAAGCCCTTAATATGAATATAACAAATATTGAGATCCCCTTTACAGATTTTAAGGCTTCCGTTAATGGCTACATCAGAAATAGGTGGCAAATGCTGTGGGATTCATTCCCTAATAATAAAATGCATGCTTTTCAACCAACTGTTGGAGCTGCTGGCAGTTCAGGTTTGATTGGACGAAGGAACGAGGTTGTATTAGCGCGATGTAAAATTGGTCATACTTATATGACCCATAGTTATTTGCTTAGAGGTGAGCCAGTCCCTCGGTGTATTCCTTGTGATTGTGCTCTTTCTGTGAAACATGTATTACTTGAGTGTGTTGATTATGCGCTTATTCGTAGAAAATATTACAGCGTCCCAGATTTGAAAACATTATTTCAAGATATTAGGCCTCTTCAGGTGATAAACTCCTGAAGGAGGCTGATTTGTTTTAAATATTGTTAACTTTTTAAAATGTTGTGACTGAAATTTATTGTGGTGTATGTTGTAAAGATTTTGATGTTTTTTAATAATCCTAATGACACGATATAACACAATTGTGTTGAGTTGTCGTTAAACTTTAATATTCAATGAATGTATGTATGTATGTAGTATGTATGTATGTATGTATGTATGTATGTAGTATGTATGTATGTAGTATGTATGTATGTATGTATGTTGTATGTATGTATGTATGTATGTATGTATGTATGTATGTGGCAGTATCTGTTTATGTTCCAAAAATGTTAATCCTGCACTTATTGGAATCATGCTTTTTACCCATTGCTCAATTCACTTCATACTCGGTCAGAAGAACCACTGGCCCAAGACTCATATGGGGAGTACACAGATTGACCTCTGATGACCCCAGAAATCCTAGCTATATATTGGCTTTTAGCAATGGAATAAGTGAAATTTTCACTTCGCGCATATAGCATGGTATGATATCAATGCTGTTTCTGACAGAATTTGTTAACGCTACTTGTCAGCTTATTTGCCTACGATTACAATAACCTTCCTGATACGTCACATATCGATTACCCCAGGTTCAAATTGAATATTCCCGCTATTTCGTTGAGTGGAGATGACATTGTGCATTTGTTTTTGCAAGGACGTACTGGTTTGCGTTATGGCTCTTGAAGTGGAGGTGCACCGGTATCGATACACCTATGAGTTGACTGTGGATTTTCAATTATCCCCATATGGTAAATAAATTATAGTAAAAATATCACGTAAGGATAAGGATTTAAATGGGTATTTCGTGATCCGTCACCCCGTCAGGCGTCTCGCCTAAACGTTGAGACTGAGAGTTTGTCACCAAATCGCGCAAAACAATTAAAATATAAACGCGCTACGCAATTGTATAAAACAATTGGCAATCGCTCAGCTGATGACACTAGGAATGACTATCAGACGGACGAGCATGTGTGATGTTATCAAAATATTTACAAATTTTTAATCATAAAAATTTTAATTCAGAGTATTCTTTCTCATACACAAAAATTACATAAATAGACATCGATATCAGATATTTGAATTTATTTCAAAACTGCTAATCAGTCTAAATTGTGCCAAGATCCCATGCTATTTACCAGGCTTTTGATTAGTTATCCCCAAACCAATTTAGCTAACAATGTACTCAGTTTACCAATTTCAGGACAGAATATCCAAAGATTGACTAGTCAAATTTGGACTTAAAATTTAGTTTAAACCACGATAAGGAATGAATTCAGCATTCAGCCACCACATCCCCCAATATGCATCTTATTCCATCGAGGCCGCCGAGTTCTCAGGGTTGTGGCACAACACTAAATTCTTGCCCAAGAAAATTCGGTACAATTTTCAGGATAAGCTAAACACCCGTGTTTTGTTTAGCATTTAGTACAATACACGGCACGTTGTTTGAATTTCAACAGTTACTATGTTTCCTTTACAGCACACATACCTGTAGATGTCACTAATACAAATATACCAGACAAAATACCATTATATCTGAAGGTAATTTTCAACCCTTAAGTAGAATTCTTAAAAGTCCGGTTTCTTGAGTCTCAGTGTGTTGCATAGATATAGTCCCGAATCTATTTTATAATTGTCCCAGTAGTTCAATTTCAATGTCATTTGACTTGACATGGACTTGACGTTGATTTAATCCCAAGGTGTAAGGATTGGTGTAAGTTCAACACAGTAGTAAAATTGCAACTAGTTGGTGGTCAAGGCACTCGGGTTCACATCAAACCCAAAACTTCAAACTCCAAAACGTCAAAACTGTGGACCCCCTAAAAAAAAAATTCAATATAGACCAAAACTCATATAATTCTGTAGTCCATTCAATTTGTGTTTAATTTCTTCCAATATTAAATTGGATATTGGACCAAGTTCTATATCTCCAAATTACTTATATTTATAACCACTTCCTATTTTCAAACAATCATTTCTTTCCCATTGACGAGTTCTTGTGTCGTCATTATGTTAATTCATGGCTTTTTTTTGACACCTTCACCGTGTACATTTTCATTCAATTGCATCATGATTTTGGGACGCACCCATCATACAACAATTTGCCAGAAATAACTTATTACAATTTCAGTAATATAAAATTGGTGGACTTCATCAAATCAAAATAATGATTGCCGACATAACACTTCACTCGGACAAGTAACCAATTGATCAGGAGAATATAGAACTTCTATCATTATCATTTTTCAAGATACAATAATGTAATCATAAAAGGAGCTCAATTTAAGTTGTCACTTGTCACCTCCTTTATCACTTTGTTAAAATAATTTGTTTTGTAAGATCTCGTTTCTAACTTATAAATTACAAATGTTCGACATATATGCACTTAGGCAATTGAATTTAAAATTAACTTACCATTGGATCACAAAAAGAAATATGACCTCTCACGGAGCTCCTCCCATAACGGTTGACATTCTGGTGCTTTCATCCATCAGGCACAAGTAGACTTTACTTCCTGACTTCAAGTACAGCCCGCATGACCCAGTAAGTCTCAATTTAGGAAACCTACTCTCATTCGTCCTAATCTACAAGTGACTTTTAGTATATAACTTTCTAATTATACTGGCCTATTTATACTTTTCATGCCATGCATATTAAGACTACGTCTTGGGGGCCCCGTACGTCCTGCTCCGCTTGATGTAGTTGCCGAGTGACCAAACACTGTAACGTTGTCAACATAACAAAGGTCCGAAATATCGCGCTCTACCAGGTGCCGAAGTCCCTGGTTATACATTCCATAGTTGTATGCGCTAGACTAAACGGAATTCCAATGACCGCAGCGACGTTTCAGTGATCGTAAATTTAAATTAAACTTTTTTTGGACCTCACCCAGAGTCAAATACCAATTTTCTCTCTTTAAAATATATAACCCAATCTTACTAACTGACAGAGTTTTTTCTTCCTTCTGTCTTTTTTTTATGTTCTGAACCCACAAGATTGCACTAGGCTACGCATCGTATGTACATTTAGTCGTTTTTACAACACAAATTAAGCCCACTAGCAGTCATTTTTCCCAAATCAAAATGCCGATTTTGACTCGACATTGCCATGTTAGGTCATATTAACACAACACTAACTAAAACATCTGAGATAGTGGCAAACTATACTTATTCTGATTGATCATGCTCATATCCACAACATATACGACCAATTTTGTCAAGATCCATGCATTTTGATAGTTGGCCCCCTTAGAGGAGGAGCAGAATATCATAAGGCCTTATTTAAGGAGTTCGTTACCCTCCCACTACAGAAAAGGTTTAACACCTTTGGTAGTTGTATGAGACCTCTACATCAATGCTGTAGGTATACTCTCAATTGTGGTATCACTTTTCAATAGGGGCCAATTTAAGTTTACACAGGGGTCAATTTTTTTAAATGCTCCATCAGTTGAAATGTATAGCCATATTGTCCGTCTAGTCATAAGGTTTCCAAAAATGTATATTTGATACCACCTCACCATTGGTTTATGGAGTTTATGAGGTAAAAGTGACCAAAATTGTAAAAAAGGTCAATCTCATTTGTACATGGGTCACATTAACAGCAATTACACATTAATTAATACTTTTTAAATACGTGGAAATTATTGCCTGATGTAGAGGACTCCAAAAAGGTATAGTTTTTATTATGTTAAATGCTTACTTACGGAGATAAGGGTCAAAGACGGTCACCACCAATTGGATTATGTTGCCCTACATGCCCTATGACCTATTTGTCCCATAACCTGTACTATTCATTGCGAGATACAACTATTCTATTTTGGCACTTAAGCTAGATAACCAACTTCTTTCAATTGACAAAAAATTGGAGCAACTTCCTGATTTTGACCCCTGTACAAAATAGAAATTTGACATTTTTTTACTATTTAGGCCATTTTTTTACCCTATAACGCCCAACCATGGCCAGATGGTACAAACGATACATTTTGGAATCCTTATGACTCATCATCATCATTCGACTGCGCAACATGCGATCGCAATTTTCCTCAGTCACTTCTGTTTGGTCCATGTTGGAGATAGCCTTTGGTTGCCACATGTTGTTTGTTTGGTCCCCCAAGAGCTTTCGGATGTTGGAGAGATTATGATTTCTCCTGTCGGCCTGGCTTCCTCTTGCCATGTGTTGTGATGAGAAAGCATATAACCTACTTAGGCTCTCCCTCTGGCATCCTTAGAATATTACCAAGAAAAGTAAGCTGTTTCAGTCTTACTCGGTTTATCAGAGGCTCAACGTACCTGTAGCAGCATAGAGTTTGGCATTTGGGACACGAGCAATGCTCTGACGTTCATAATGATTCTGTAGCACTTTGCGAATTGACCCTACTCTCCAAATTGTTTGTCCGCACCCACGTTTTCCTCGCCATACAAACATACTGTCACACATGTTGTGTTGAGGAGGCGTACTTTCATTTCGTTTGGTATACTTTGACTTCTCCATATGCGCCCCAACTTCCAAAATGCTGCCCAATCAAGGGCTATTCGTCTGTTAGGTCTTTAGAACTGGAAGCCAACATACAACCAAGAATTTGAAGTCGGAGACACGGTTGATGCACTCGCCATAAACTTTAGCATTAGGAAGTGGGTGCAGTTAGTAGTCATGTACTCTGTCTTTTGCACACTGATGATAAGGCCCACTTCTTCAGCTGGCGCTGCTGTTCTTGATAACTGTGCCTGAGCTCTAGGGCATGAAGACTCAAGTAGGGCGATATCGTCAGCGAACTCTAGGTCGTTTAAGACTTTGGCTGGATCCCTCCTGGAACTGCCGTGGATGTGGTCATCATCCGGATCGGTATCTTTAGTTGCCTTTTTGCAGCAAGTAAGTCTACAGCACAATGAAAATACAGGGAGCTAAGACATCTCCCTGCAGTACCCTGTTGAAACGAGGAAAAGGCTCCGAGATATTTCCTCTACCATAACAGTGCTTTTGGAATTGCTGTATGAGAACGCCTATGGCTTTACCACCTGTCTGGGATACCATATGCCGGAGAACCGAAACATGACCTTCCCTGTTTGACGAGTAAAGGCTTTCTTAAATCGATGAAGGTGAGGGTGAGTGGGGAGTTGATAACTCTGAAAAGCCCTCCATGATTCTCCTTAGGATGTGAACCTGCTGTGCACAGCTTCTACTGGCGAAAACCAGCTTTGTTGGATCTTAGTATAGATCACATGCTCTCGTATTCCTGTTAACAGGATTTTGTTGTAGACTTTTGCTGGCACTTATGACTAACGGACAATATGGCATACATTTCCCATGATTGGAGCATTTTAAAATTTGACCCCTGTGGTAACTTAAATTGACCCCTAATGAAAAGTGATACCACAATTTGAGAGTACTACCTACCTAGCATTGATGAGAGAGGTCCATACTAAATACCAAAGATGTCAAACATTTTCTGAGTGAGGGTAAACTAGATGTTGACTGGGTCCCGCTCCTCCTCCACCTGAACAATGACCAAACGTTTACTGACCTTTATCACATTTCCAATATCATAGCTTGTCATACTGAACATCCCAAATAATGCCCAACAATTTTTCAGAATCCTTAAGATGAGACGAATCATTTGAGATACTTTTCAACTAAATCTAACTCACTTATATGACTATTTCTTTACATCCAAGATGGCCGTCCCCAAACGTACCACTGTGGGATATATTTTATTTTTGTAACAATTAGAATTTAAGGAGATGTCTTAGGATACTCAAAATCATGTTAGAATTTAGTTGGGGTACATGGAACCCATGAAATCTCTTGCTAGACTATAGTGGGAGTGTTAGTGATGTGGGAATCCGCTTTACTGGCGGATAAAATTGATCCAGATCCAGATTTCAGATGGAAGCAAATTCTGACCTAGGCCGACATAGCTATATACAAAGCGGTATTGTAATCGTGTGTTACATGAATGGCTTTTAAAGCAGGAACATGGAACCAATTCAAATATCATCGTCCACCCCCACTACAGAAAAGGTTACACCTTTGTTATGTTAGTATGGACCCTCTATATCAATGCTTGGTAGGTATTACACTCAAATTGTGTGTCACTTTTTCAATAGGGCCAATTTAAGGTTACACGGGTCAACTTTTAATGCACCATCATGTTGGATATGTATGCCATTTGATTCCAAAAATGTATAGTTTTTTCCATCTATGACTATTGGTTTTGGGGTTATAGGGTAAAAATGGCTGAAATGGACAAAATCATTTCCATTTTGTACATGGGGTCCCACGCAGAAGTTGCTCCCATTTGGAAAAAAATGAAAGAAGTTTTTCATCTAGCTTTAACTGTTCAAAATAAGAATAGTTTGTAGCATCCTGCAAAGCATAGTTATCATGTTTTGCGACAAAATAGGTCATGGGCCACATAATCCAATTGGCGGTGACATTCTTTGACCCTCATCTCGGTAATAAACATTTACCTAATCAAAACTATAAACTTTTTGGGAGTCCTCTTTCCTCAGGCAATTATTTGCAAGTATTTAAAATAGAAGCACGATTAACCTTAATATTGACGCCCTGTACAAATTGAGATTGACCTTTTTTTACCATTTTAGCCATTAACTCCGTTGCATAACAAATAATAAATACTTATAGTGAATATAAAAGTAAAAGCATTGCTTGTCATAAAAGTACAAGCATACGCTAGATTTGGTATGCATACCTTTACATTTTACTTCGTAGTAAATGCTACTACTTGCCTAGTATTTACTTATGAATTCAGTCAATCCTTGTGGTCAGACTATAGAACCCTTGCACAAAAGGCCATTCAAATCATACAGGGTGTCTCAGAAAGAATTACACCCTAACTATAGGTGATCATAACTTCAAAAGTAAGTATCAGATATGAGAAATTTAAACAGAATCTTAAACCACAATTACTTTTTAACATTTTAATGTAATCATCACTCGATTCAGTTCAGTAGTTTTGAAGAAATAAGCGATTATGTAACACATGTCAATGGACACTTCCTTCCAGTTTGCTCACAATAATGCAGATTTGATGTTAACTGATTACTCATGTTATCTGTTCAAGCTGTCTTCTTTTCATTTCCCAGAAGGGCCATTCTTTGGGATGTCACATACGTGACCGAACTTTACTTGCCTCCCATGACAAAACAAACTAGCAAAAGTGGAAACATTTTTGGTTAGATTTTGTCCAAACCTAACCAAAAATAATGTTTCCACTTTCGCTAGAGTGGTTGTTTTGTCATGGGAGGCAAATAAAGTTCGGTCACGTGTGTGACATCCCGAAGAATGGCCCAGAACTGGCCTTGTTTAATATTTTGTGAATTCAATGCCATTTTGTTCGTTTTATTATAGTAATAAACAATTACCGTGACAATTATAACAAAAATCCAACAAGAAAAACAAAACCTGGTAAATAACAAGAATGATCATCATTATTAGAAAACAACACCAATAAAATCTGTAGAAAATGTGAAATATATTAGTTGAACTAGGGGGTAGCACTGCATAGAATGAATTGAGAAGTTTAATCAATACTTTAACAATTGGATAAACTGAACAATAACATTATTCACATTAGTTTTTATTCAAATTAGACATATTATTCCAATAAGATGGTGGATTCTACATTTAAATAATAAAGGCATGATTTGATTGCAAATTCCCACGTTTTAAAGAAGTCCTGGCACGAGACAAGATGGTTGGTTAACATTTGTCGCCCATACAAAGGGCATTTGTGGTTTTCAGATATGCCCAAACTGGTCATAATATTACTCTGGTCAGGCAGGATTTTAGATTAAAATTCATTAGAAATCCTCCTTGCAAGAAGACAATCTTGATGTTAAGAAGTACCGTGAAACGGGTACAAGTCAAAATTTGAACAAGAGTCGCTTTGGAAGGCAGAGAACCGTCCGAACTTTACCGAACATTGTAGCCATCAACTGAGCCTTCGTCTAAATCAAGACAAAGTTGCAACGTACATGTGCCACACAATCCACAGATCAAGCTTACAGATTACCCGCTTAGACCTGAAATGTGAGCAAGGAATTATGATTATTTCTCGCCCATTCTGTCGAATTTAATTACAAAACTTGGAGTGTCCATTGACTGTGTTACATACTCGCGTTATTTCTTCAACAACTACTGCCCGAATCGGTGCTGCCTACATTAAAATATGAAAAATATAGTGGTTTAAGATTCTTTTTAATTATCAATGTGATCTCCCTTTTGAAGATATGTTCCCATAGTTTAGGGGTGTGTATTCTTTCTGAGACACCCGGTAAGATGTCCGGAGAGTTGCTTTCACCAGTTATCTAGCAGACTTTTTCATCTGCCACAGCTGTATTGACAATTATGTTTCTGTTTGGGTATGGCCTTGTGCATTGTATGTGAGGACCAACTCACAAGAATGAAATAATAACCTTTCCTGTAAATTCAAGCATTTTGAATGTAGGTGTTATGTTATCGACACATAGGTATACTATACGGCCAAGGTAGCTCTTTCAGCTACCTTGGAATTTTCAAGCATCTACTAGGAAAACTCTAGTAAATTACTTGGTTTATGCATATCAATGGAATATTTACTACTTTTCAATCAAGTTGTTGAGCAAGGGGCTTATAGTAAATGCTGTTAGTAAAAGCTTCTACTACAATTTTATCATATGACCTGAATAAATACTTACAATTTTAATTAATATTTGTTTTACTACTTTTTATGCATAAGGGCCATAGAATGCAACTCTTCTTTGCTGGTACTCCTTCTGCTTTCTAATTAGTAACTGCATAAACTCAGCCATTTTGCATTTAGGTGTTCTTTTATCGACACTATTTATTAGTATATACGGGCAAGGTAGCCCTGTAGCTACCTTGGAATTTTCAAGCATCTACTAGGAAAACTCTAGAAATACTGGTTTTATGCATACCATGGAATATTACTACTTTTCAAGTAAAGGTTGTTGAGCAAATGCTATAGTAAAAGTGTAGTAAAAGCTTCTAATACATTTATGCATATACATTGAAGTAAATACTACATTTTAAGTAAGTAAAGTAATAGTTGTTAATACTTTTATTGCATACGGGCCATAGATGCAAATCTTCTTGGCTGGTACTCCTTCTGCTTTCTAATTGGTAACTGCATAACTCAGCCATTTTGCATGTAGGTCGTATGGTATCGACACATAGGTATGAGTTTTACGGACAAGGTAGCTCTGTAGCTACATTGGAATTTTCAAAGCATCACTAGGAAAACTCTAGTAAGTACTTGTTACCCTTACAGGAAATAAAAATGCAGCACAACTTGCTTAATGCCATGTTGTCAGCCCATCAAGGATCAAAAATTATTGCGCATTAAAATCTAGTACATGGCTGTAAATATCATTTATTTCAGATTTGCATAACGTCAAGGCTTTCAGCAAAGCACAAAGTCTTATAGGCCTATTAGATATAGCAATATAAGAACTAAAAATCTATCATAGGCCTCTGCGGCTGGTGACTTACGCAGACCGAATCTTAAGGAGCGTCCTAATAATTGAGGCAAGCAGTAATTAAGCAAAAGCAAACATAACTAATGAAAGAGCTTCCCACTACATTTTTAGGGGAACCTGCCCTAAAATTATAAAACAAATAATGCAAGCAATGAATAACAAAGCAATGTGTGATTCCGCCTATTAATAAGCGAGCTACCTAAGGGCATTAAGCAAAAAACGCCACAGCATGAATAAAAGCATGGATTAATTCGCATATTGAACAACGGCGAAGCTACTAAGCATTAGCGAATACGCTAGCTGAAGCCTTACACTCGCTAAATAATACATTATTATATTATTAAATAAATTTTGTTTGTAAAGCCAGCTTGGAGTTCATAAAAGGTTCGTAAGCCTCCGCACAGGGGAAGTTCCTGTGAGAATGTTATCAGATTAAAATAAAAGTATTGTGCCACTTGGATCGTTCACACGAGTAACTTTTAGCCTCCTCACAAGTGAGGGCCGAGAAAGTTAAAACGATTAAATTTAAATTTTTTACTTATTTTAAAATATACAAATCTTTTAAACAAACAATAAACAATCAAATATATAAGAATATAATATTATTTTAATATTTTTAAAGTTTTGTATTTTTGTTATTGATTTCAGTAAGGGTTTAATTTCATTTTTTAACCTTACCAAATCACAACTGCCCACTACAATATCCTCCCCACGAGTTCCTGGCATGAAATGCTAGGAACTCGCCAACCCCCCTGTTTTAATGTTCCCAATGAATATTACAATACACCAAACTTCATGCATCCTTGACCCAAATGTATCAAAAGGAAAATCAAACTGAAATTGGAGATTGTTAATGAAAACCATCAAAGCATTTGAAATCTGTTTGGCCTGAAAATTACATACCCCAATTGGTTGGATGAGTGCAACTGCATGAATACGCCAAGCCCTAATCTACATGAAAGTTGCAAACTATCGGCGAGTGAATATGTTTTACGTAAAACAAAACGTAAGCGTTTAAACAAACAGAGCACGTCTGAAAATTAGCAGACCCCATTTTAATTTTATTTTTTTTTACTCTTAATATTTTTTTTTTTGATGAGTGCGACTGAAAGCTACGACCAGCTCTACATCTACATGAATTTGCAAACTATCCGAGTGGAATTCCATTGAGTTACCTAAACAACATAAGCGTTATTCCTTTAATCAACAGTTACTTCAACTTCACTGTTTGAAAGTCTCATCATATTTATGACAAAACGAGAATAAAACAAAAATTATCGGCGAACACAACTTTGAAAACAGTTGGGGTGTATTTATGCCACTGTGTGAATTTGATGAAAATCCATGGCGGCACATATGATTTCCATCAATATCTAGTTTATACGCCTTTCTAATGGAAATAAGCATATAGAGGGGCGTCATAACATGCAAATTCTGACCTTTATATGTCTATTTGGCAAGATTCCGCAAACGATTTTTATTATCTTGCGGAAGCAGAGGTAGTAGGTCTTGCAGGTCCCCACTTATCAGTTGTCAAAATTTAGGCCATTGCTTAAAGGCAATAAAATAAAGAGACCGTTTTGCAAATGGTCAAACAGGCTGTGTATTGCTCACTATATACTCTAAAAGAGAGTGAATGAGTGATGAGTATTGACTCTACAGGCTACTTGATGTTTAGAGTACCTTTACTCCTGCCACTTTCTTTCTTTTTCCCTCAAAGTTGTATCCCAGTCCTCTAGCAGAAAGACGGGTGACAAAATATTTAGTTTTTAGTACAAAGACCGTACTCATATGGCAAGCCATTGCGACATTTCGGCACGCTTGCAAGAAAGTGCAACGCGTTGCGGCGTCCGGCCAATTAGAATGACGATTTCTGTGCCTATTTCAAAAATTAGACCCCCAACGCGGTTGCAAAGTATCTAGCACGCGTTGTGGAAACTCACAACGCGTTGCAAAAGCCTTCCAACGCGTTGCGACCGATTCACAACGCGTTGCCAACCTTCACAACCGTTGCGAGTTCACAGCCATAAGGGTCATACGTATGCCGCAACGCGTGTGAGAAAGTAGCAACGCGTTGCGACTTTAGCAACGCGTTGCGACATTTTTCGGCAACGCGTTGCGACATTTCCGGCAACGCGTTGCGGTGTCGGCCAATCAAATCATACATTTTCTGTGACATATTTTTCAAAAATAGATCACAACGCGTTGCGGCCAATACGTTATGAGACCCTTATCGGCCTTCACAACGCGTTGCAGGCATTCACAACGCGTTGCGAGCTTCACAACACTTTGTAACTTCACAACGCGTGTGAATGCAATAGGGTCATAACGTATTGCCGCAACGCGTTTGTGAAGTTTGCCACGCCGTTGCGAAGGTCGCAACGCTTTGTGAGATTTACTATTTTTTGAAATCGTCACAGAAATTTCAATGATTTTGATTGGCGACACCTCACGCGTTGACGAAATGTCGCAACGCGTTTTGCCGAAATGTCGCAGCGCGTTGTGACTTTCTTACAACGCGCTGCGGCAATCGTTATGACGGCCTTTGGCTTGTGGACCTTAGCAACGCGTTGTGAAGCTTGCAACGCGTGTGAAGTCTCGCACGCTTTGTGAAGGTTTTCCACGCGTTGCAAAGTAGCTAGCAACGCTTTGGGTCATTTTTTTGAAAAAGATCACAGAAATTCATGATTTTGATTGGCCGACGTCGCAACGCTGTGCGAATG
>JAMKCH010008473.1:0-59400 GCA_023653785.1 Ophioderma brevispina
ATGAAAGACTGCCATGTACATGTTATGGCTCATCTACTAGCTATTTCCTCAGTTCATGCAAGTCATGCAAATTCATGAGATGGTGCTATTTTATGATGGATGGACAGAAATTTGGCATTTCCATGCGGTGCCATCGTTGAATTTGAATTGGGGGCTCTAATTACAAAATCCCTTCTTTTGTGACATACATGCACAATTTTGAACAGGTAGAGTTTACTAGACAATTGCTAACACAACTGTGAAAATATCTCATCCATGTTAAAATTGGGGGCACTTTTTAAAAAAAGTGCTAATATTGTTTAAGAGTGATTTCCACTCACTCTTGAGTTTCAAGCATTACTGATTTGTGCAATGTCTATTCCACAACATACTTGGCAATAGATTGTGTATAGTTAACCCATAACCCTAGTCTTACCCAGCCTTTTTTTGTAACACCATTTAGAAGTGAATAGCTATGGTCCTCCTCTTTCCATTGATACAATAATAAGTATTAACATACCTAGTATATAGCATTACAATGACGTCATAACCTCCGCGAGTCGGCAAAATTAGCATTTTTCATTGAAAATAGGCATAAATCTGATTTTGCACTAAAATGTAGGAATATCAGATTTTCAAACGCTTTTCAGCTCTAAATGATGGCAATTGACTAGTTTTACATAAACAAAGAGTTTAAGGGCCATTGTGCATAATAATTTTAAAAACTCCCCCCACCCCCTCCAGACCTATCCACTTTCTAACCCTAGTGAAGGTGCTAGCTTCACATTTTTCACTAAAATTACCAGAAAGGATGAAAAAAAATTAACCTGGCAGCTCTTTATGAAAGCTTTTGGCATTCACTGGGGGGTAACCCCCTTGGTAAGACAAGGATTAAAGTAAATACACTTAAAATAATCAAGAAATATTTATTTTTGTGAACAAATATTTGAAAGAAAAGTTGTCATATAATTCAAATATTTATTTACTATTTTAAACTTTACTTTGTTAATTGTTGCATCCACCAAGTCACATGTGCCTATCCCACACAAGCTACAGGTATTAACACAAATAATGAATTTTTCAAAATTATTCTATAATGAAATAATTTTGTCTTCCCTGACCAAAATAAAATATGACAAGCTAACCAATTCATTTCATTAGCCTATACCAATAAATCGCCCACGTATCATTTTAAAATTATTTTAAATATAAATTATAAAATATAAACACTTGTACAAAAAAAAAAACTGTAAAATTAACTTAGCAACACATCTCAAATCACGTTTCAAACAGAAGTGTTTATAAATTAGAAGTAATTTTGCAAAATTCTATTTTTATTTTTTTTTTGTTGTTTGTTGTTGTTTGTTTGTTTGTTTGTTTTTTTTTTGCTTTTTACATTTTAGAATAGTTCTGTATTTTACCAAATTTAAGAGCGAGTTTATTCTCCCAAAACAGAATGGCAACCTTTTGCAGTATTTTAAAATGTAGCAGGGCAGCACCCCAGGTGAAATTAAACATTCCACAAAAAAGAAAAATAAAGGAACTAAGCAATTTGTCAAGAAAACAAATCATTTCCACACATACATGTCCAGCAAGGTCAAACCAATTAAATTTATAACTACTGTATTGGACTACAGGTATCCTGTATTGTGTGTTACTAGGCATTCCTCATAAGAAATTATCAATTTGATTCTGTTTGGGTACCTCTATTAAATTAACACTATGTTAATTGATTCCATATGGGCCAAAAAATTTCTGTAATTTTGATAACAATAACAGAAATCACTAGCAAAACATGTGATGGAGGCACCAGGGTATGCAGTAATAATTTTAGAGTAGCTTTAGATAATCAGAAACGCTCATCACGTTTGCAAAATATTAAATCTTGGTTATTTCTTGCAGTCAAATATGCAATGGGCTGTTATTTAAAACCAAAATGGGTAATTCAAATTGTTTCCTGTACCTCTTGTCCTCATCCAGCTATTACAATATCACACTCAAAAATCTGTGAAATTCACAGGGAAAGGCTTTTTTTAAATCTCATATCAGAATTTTTATATGCATGTATAGAAATTCCAGATATAAAATGTATTGCACTGATACACTGATTTCAAGCAAACCATTTGCAGGTTATGTTAGCACATCCATGCAAGTTTACAACAAAAACACCAAAATATGAATTTTTATGATTTTTTTACAGTGTTTCGGATTGGCAAATCACTGATTATCCCTTGGTTGGCATTCTTCTAAAACATGGAAAATTCTTTGTGTTTGTGACCCATTGGCTTTCTTTCCAATCTTTTAAATTAAAAGCACACTGCAACATGAAACCTTAGGCCCTATAGGTTTCACACCACTAAATGCTGCTCCCATTCGTTCCTGTACAAAATGGGCGAGATGAAAACGTCATTTTCTCCTCAATGGAACATCTCAGACCTTAAACCTAACATTCTGCTTGAAGATCATCATATCTCCTACCCAATCAATCATGAAATTAGGGTAGTTATCCCCAAAATTTTCGAGCGACTGGACCGCCAAGACTAGCATGCCCCGTGGATCCTGGAGGTCACAGCACTTTTTCAGTCAGGTGTTCCCTGTAAGAATACGGTTAAAATTGGTTTGTCGGATCAAAATAACATATCAATGACAACCTTTTTTTGATATTCCTACAGATTTTATACTTAATATTGATAGCAACCATGATTTGCAACCCAGATCTCGCCATTTCTCTCAGTTTTAAGGGTATACTTAGGCGAGGGTCACCAAAAAAAACCCCACCTCATTTGCAGTGGGGGCTGGACTTACCGGTTTCTCACGTTATTTACTGGTGTGAATCCTATATGGTTACCCTCACTTTACCCTCTTTATATTTGTCTGCTCTGTTTGTGCAGGATAAACACCACAGCAGCTAATTTAAAGGTGCATCGAGAGATTTTGAGGCATCCATATTTTCTGCCCTATGTAGTGGTTTCCCATTGGTGTAAAATAGATCTCTGACCTTTTATTTGGCTACAGAAATGCCTTAACATGAAAACAAAAAGTGATTTTATATGCTTATACTTCAAATTAAAACATACGCTGAATTTCCTATTTGCTCCTACAGGAAATTATAAATTTCATAAATTTTGTACCAAAGAAATAATTCTCAGCTTAATGGGATATTATTAATAGAAAGCTTTACATCAGTGCAAAAATCAGAATTTTTATATTTTTACGAACACCTGTTATGTGATCTCTCGATGCACCTTTAAAGGTGCAACGAGAGATTTCACATATGAGGCGCCCATTAAAAAATCGAAAGTACTGATTTTTGGTCTGATGTAAAGCTTTCAATCAAACATATCCCCATCTGAAAGGATTAATCTGAGAAATGTTTCTTTGGTACAAAAATTGTGAAATTTCTAATTTCGTATAGGAGCAAATACGAAATTCAGCCTATGTTTTCTATTGAAATATAAGCAAATCAAAATCACCTTTTTTCTCTCTTTTAATACATTTCTGAAGTCAAATACAAGGTAAGGAATCTATTGAATGCCTAAGCTACATGAAATAACTCTTATGACAAAAAATTTGGGTGCCTCAAAATCTCTTGTTGCACCTTTAATTGAGTACTGCGAGTCAGACAGAAGGTCACGCCACCATGCATTATTTTCTTGTACAGTGTATCCCAAAAAAAGCAATCCTCTTAGTTGGTGCTTAGATTTGTGTTACACTTAAAAAGCTTATCCTTTTCTCAACATACTGTTTAATTTTCATTTGATTTGCTTCATCGTAAGTACACCCCAATTTAAGTAGTTTAAAGGCACTATCAGTGATCTGCCGGAAAGAGTCAAAATATTTGAAATTTGCAGGAATAGCTTAAAAGTGTAGGATAATTTTTTTTTTTTTTTTTTTTAAAGAAATAATTCTCAGCTTAATGGGATATTATTAATAGAAAGCTTTACATCAGTGCAAAAATCAGAATTTTTATATTTTTACGAACACCTGTTATGTGATCTCTCGATGCACCTTTAATTGAGTACTGCGAGTCAGACAGAAGGTCACGCCACCATGCATTATTTTCTTGTACAGTGTATCCCAAAAAAAGCAATCCTCTTAGTTGGTGCTTAGATTTGTGTTACACTTAAAAAGCTTATCCTTTTCTCAACATACTGTTTATTTTTCATTTGATTTGCTTCATCGTAAGTACACCCCAATTTAAGTAGTTTAAAGGCACTATCAGTGATCTGCCGGAAAGAGTCAAAATATTTGGAAAGTTGCAGGAATAGCTATAAACGTGAGGGATAAGTCTGTAGAATTCTACAAAGTTATGTTTTCGAACTGAAAAACCGATAGAATGGAAGAAAACAGCATCTTTAAAAACATGAGTCTTCATTGAATTACATTTTTAGCAAGTTCCGACGGACAATAATGACTAAAATATCTCCGATTTTGTCCTTATTGGGGATGCTTCGTGTGTAATACTTGTAGGTTGATGTTAGGACACCTAGACTGTTACAGACATGCAAAAATCTGATTGTTGATGATTTTTTTTTATTTTCTGTTTTATAAATAGTCAAATCAGCGGATAGTGCCTTTCACTGAAGAAGACACAAGCAATGTTCAGTCGTGGCCTTAAGTACATAATGATTGTTTGAATTTTTGCCGTTTCCTGTCTCTTTATCCTTAACTCTTTTTTGGTTCAATTTCTCAATATAACTTGTCAACTAAATATCCAACATTTAAAGACAACCTGTCCTTGTGTTATGGAAGAGCGTGGCTCCTGTTGGATTATTCCCTTTGTGCAGTAGGGTCCCCGGTCGATCCTGGCTTTTAAAATTTGATTTGTATAGAAAAACTATTGATTAGAACTGGAATTCCGCTTTCCTGCGTTTTCAGTTGAACTTGGGCAACCATAAGAATACCCGCTTTGGAGGGGACGTTAAGCAGTTTGTCCCATGTATATGGAGAATACAACCTCTGTAAAATGTAATTCGCAGCTAGTTTCGATAAGAGTAGGGCAGGGTGAAAACCCCTGGCTGTCCAAATTCGTCCTGGATCCCTGGGCCTCATTGGAAAGGTGTCTGGAACATAAATGATGTACCCAGGCTCAATAAGACAAACATAAAAAAAAAAGGTTTGATCTAAAAAATGGTGAAACTTTTTACAAGCTATATAGCTGCCACCCTAAAGATTTATACTTGTCCAAAACAATTGAGCAAGACAATAACATGATACCCTAAATAGCAGTCACCTACAGTAGATGGGTTCAGACTTGATTAAATGGATCGTCAGTAAATTTCTTATATAAACTACATGGAAAGTCATTGATCAAACTATTTTGCATTCACTTCGCTGCCTCTGCAGGTACTTAACCTATTTACAATTCATTCAATCCTTCTGTCTGCATCTTAATTGATTCGTTTTACAATTCAATTCCTTGTCTGATCAATTATTGCTTGTAGAGAGAGAGAGAGATATTCACAATTCACCATAGGTAGTGCTGAACCAGTTGTTTTGTGAAATTCCTCATAATATTGATTGTTTTTTGGAACTGATATATTGACAGCGCTTGTGGAACTTTTGTTCATGGAAACTTTGGCAATTTCCACTAAGCCTTGCTACTGGTTCCTTTTTTTTCCCTGAACAATTTTCTCACCCTCTTAAAGAGACCTGGCAATTTTCGAAAAATCGTGTTGCCCTCAACATTTTTCAAAATCGTATTTTTGCATGGTTGTAAAGCTTTTGTTAATCTACATTAGGCCCTCACCTTAATGATTAAGACCAAAGCAAGCATCCTTATGGCAAACAGAACTAACTTTATAATTAATGTCGCCGGCGACATTACTTCATCAGTCAACATCAATGGTGTTTACACAAGAAAACATGCATGTAATGCATGTTTTCCCCCACGGGGCATGCACCTTGTTTGACTGGTCTGTAACCTTTGTTGGTTTTAATATCAATGATTACTAGTCTATGGTATTCATGTAATTACACATTTGTTGTTAAAGTTTATTGACAAACTAAAAGTATCCTACAAAATTACATGGATGTCTGTCACCTTTTAATGGCCCTATCTGTTTTTTGAGTATGTTTTTTCTGTTTAAAATGGAGCTCTAATTCTTTCAATGGCCTAGATTTATCATTTGAGAGCAATTGAAGAAATTTCATATTTTGGGTAAAATGCGCCAGTGCCGCATTAAAACCACTTCTCAGGGATCCAACCCAATGGAGATGAATATTTGATATTGCATGAAAAATTAAAAGTGAAAGGATAAGTCTGGTAGAATTCGCACAAGTTTTTTTTTGGTCACACTGGACTAAAAAATTGACAAAGGAAGAAGATCCAACTTTGTTCAAAGATTTGAATCCATTCATTACGTGTTGTATAGTTTCCGTAGGGACAGTAATGACTGTAATATCCGATTTTGCTCATTATATTAAGTTTCTTTTGGTTTCTATCACATTGCAATAATCAAATTTTTGTGATTTTTTTTTTGATTTTCTGATTTAGCAAATCACTTTATGTGCCTTTAATATGAGACAAGCTCAAATATGAAATTTCTCAAATGATAGTCTAGGACAAAGAGATTAAAGTAGCTTCCCACAATTCATATCTTTCATTAGAATTTTTGTACAGGAGTCAATGAGAATCATCAGAGACCAGATTCGTAAAATGCAAGTTTGTGATCATACAGTTAATGTAGTGATTTTCATCTCTAAAGATTCACATCAGTACCTGTACCAAATCCCATTGAAGCATGCTTGGTGGGAAGCTTCAAATATCTCCTCTTTTTCTATGACCTTGGAAAGACTACAGATTTTTACACACAAAAACCCTAAAAACTGATAGAAACTTTTAATTATAGGCTTGACTCCTAGTAATTTTTAGCTTAATTTCCGGGGTTTGCCATAACTTCAATACCGCTGACATGTACCAGCCAACAGGTGGATGCGAGGGAATCACATTAGCAAGTGTTCTTTTGTTTCAACATACAAACACCATGATCTTTGGTATGCTGAAGTATTCCGTTTTAGTTTAATTTGGTCTTAAATCATTCAGGTGAGGGCTAATTTATATAAAAGCTTTATAACTATGCAAACTATCAATTTTCAAAATCTTTTGGGGCAATATTTCCAAATGTTCAGTCTCTTTTTTGGCCCGTGAAATAACAACAGCACAATTTTAGTTGAGTTACAACTAATCTATGGGGTTGATACATTTTTTTTCATGGCCCAAGCCCTGAAAATAAACCAAAGCTTGAATGGGGCACTAAAAAGTGCAGCTTATTCCATAAGGGGCCACCTTCTCTTTAAAGTTTTCAAGTTTGATCTCCAAAAAGACCAAATTATCAACATTTAAGTACAGAAATTCCTGAAAAATCATTGAAATCGTACACTTTAATATTCTCAGAACCCGGACATGCATGTATCTTACAATAAAAAAATATAGCCGATTTTAGTAATTGCCTAACGGTAACACTTAAGTAACGGATCTGGGTACCGTCTCTGGCCAGTCTTTTTCTTAGTTTGCTGTTCTTGATGAAAGTATGTGCGTCATTCACTTACTTAGTCTCTATCCTTATCAGTATTACTTCATACTAACCATGGTGTAGTATTCGACCTTATGTATCACACGTTTTGCAAGAGCGTAGCAGGAGGGGGGTACATATATGGCGCGGGTATGAAGCGTAACATGGGGATCCTTTCAATTCCAGGGCTGGAAGTTGTTTACTTGGAAACCAATTTTTATTGCAAAACATTTATAACATCACATTGACATCTTCTCGTTTATCACATATTGGAACATTGGTATTCCCCGTTTTTTTAGCAATTTTGGTATCCATTCGAACTTATGGTAACCGTATCTGTCTGCAATCTTGGCGACATGCTCTCGAGAACTCTTACGAAACTTTAATAATCCAAGATTATCGATGTTTGGAACTTAATAAATCAGGGCATAATTAGAGGCTGATAAAATGCGATGTAAATCTGTGATATGCGCTCTTGTGTAATGAGCAGAGACAAATTTCTTTACCAGAACTGATTTGGGGCTGGCGACAGGCGAAAAGCAAGAAATTATGATGCATCTTTAGCCTTATAGCTATCTTCTCATCTGGTTACAACTACTAGTCCAGATCATTTTTGACACATAACTCTAAGTATAATACTAATTTATAACATTCATTCTTAACGGCCAAAACAACGCTTTAAACTGTGCAATGACTGGAGCGACACTAAAAACACTTTTGAACAAGTTATCGGAGAATGGACATGTTCAACCAACAAGTTTTGTGAATATTCCCTTTTGATTTCAAATCTTTTACAAGTGCTAACAGACAGACAGACGAACACTGACATACATTCTAAAGACATACTTGTGTACCTATATATACGTGCAGTCTTGCACTGTATTGGTGCTTTAATTTTATCCAATACGCTTAACGACTGTTCTTGGCTTCTAGCCGAGAGGAAAGGGAGGGGGTAAAAGGGATAAAACTAAAGAAGATTCACATCTTAAAATCATTTTGATGGGGGTTCTTTTAATTTTTCAAAATAAACAGGGCCAATTTGTATTTGCCCAATAAGAAATTGAGGATTATTTCACAATTCTAGTACCAAGGAACTAATCTCAATCTGATCTGGCTTGCCTATGATATTTCTTGATGGAAAAGCTTTACAACAGTGCTTTCATTTTTTAGAAACAAGGAGAGTAAAATTTATTGTCGCACTTAAGCAAAAGCACTATTTAATTAATGGAGGATTATGCTGTAACCATATTGATTTTAAGTACTAGAAAAACAATCTCCTGCACAACTGAATAATGTTAAATAATGGTTAAGATACAGTATGTTTTATTAATCTTAATCATGATGACTCGTCAAATATTTATGTTTATTACATTTTATTGTCTTTTTCCTGAGAAACAGTGGGATGTGGAGAAAAACAAACTGGAAATTAATTCCTAGGGTAGTAGTAATTGTGGTAAATGGATGCTCTAAGCGGTTGATGTGAAAATAATAATCACTATTTATGCTTAACGCCAAAAAACAGATATCCTGAGTTATCCTAGAATACTGATTTATGCTCAAGCATAGAAAACCAGACATATCCTGGTTGATCCTGGGATGGCTGGACGTTATGCTTCAAGACTAGAAAAACAGATATATCTAATTATGCCATGGGGACTTGTTTATGTTTCAAGCCTAGAAAACCGGACATATCCCGACATGTCCTGGAATAGACTTTATGCTTCAGCTAGAAAACCAGAAATATCCGAGTTGATCCTGGAAGAACAGCTTTATCCTTCAAGCATAGAAAACCTGACATATCCTGGAATGTGGGGTTTATACTTCAGACAAATCATTTCCTGATTGATCCTGGGATATGACTTTATGCCCTTTTTTTTTTTTGCTTGAAGCTTAGAAAACCTGACCTGGATCCTTATTGATCCTAGGATATCCTTGATGATCCTTGTGATATGGCTTTATGCTTAAGTTCTAGACAACCTGACATATCCTAATTGATTTCTGGGATACTGTCTTTATGCTTCAATCCTAGAAACCTGGCATATCCGGATTTGATCCTGGGATACTGGCTTTATGTTTCAAGCCTAGAAAACCTGACTTATTCTGGCATATCCTGGATACTGGCGTTAGGCGTCAAGCCTAGAAAACCTGACAATCCTGATTGATCCTGGGATACTGGCGTTATACTTAGGCCTAGAAACTGACATATCCTAATTGATCCTGGATTACTGGCTTTATGCTTCAAGCTTAGAAACCTGCCATATCCTAATTGATCCCTGGAGATACTGTCTTCTTATACCTAGAAACCGATACAACCCTCTCCTCCTTTTAAATCTATTCCCGATTTTTACGGGACATATCCTGATTGATCCTAGGATACTGACTTCTTATGCTTCAAGCCTAGCAAACATGGCAATTCTAATTTATTCCTGGGATTACCGACAATTATGCTTCACACCCTTTAGAAAACCTGACATATCCTGATTGATCCTGGGATTCTGGCTTCTTAAAGCCTAGAAATCTGACCCTTATCCTGATGATCTGGATACTTTTTTGAAAAGGTTAAACTTGTCTTTATACTTCAGCCCTTAGAACAATCAATATCCTGATAATCTGTGGGGACATTGCTTTATGCCTCAAGCCTTGGAAAACCTCTACATATTCTGATGATCGTCGATACTGACCTTTATGCTTCAAGCCAGAAAATTGACATATCATGATGATCATGAGATACTGGCTTTAGTTTCATAGCCTAGAAAACCTTGACCTATCATGATTATCCGGGAACTGGCTTTATGCTTCAAAGCTAGAAAACTGATAATCCTGATTGATCTGAGATATGACTTTAGCTTCATAGCCTAGAAAAAACTGACATATCAGGATTGATCCGGGCTTCGACTTTATGCTTCAATCTAAAGAAAAACCAGATATATCTGATTGATCCTGGGATAATGACTTTAAGCTTCAAGCCTATATGGATTGATGGGGATACTGGCTTTATGCTTCACGCCCTAGAAAACCTGACACATCCTGATTGATCCAGGCTTTATGATCAGGACTTCAGGCCTAGAAAAGCTGATTTATATCCTAATGATATGGCTTTCTACTTCAGACATATCCTTTTGATCCTGGGATACTGGGTAGGTTGCAGCCTAGAAAACCTACAGAATCCTGATGAATCCGGATACTGGATTTATGCTTCAAGCTTAGAAAACCTGCCATATCTAGTTGATCTGCGGATACTGTCTTTTTACCCTAGAAGACCTGACATATGCATGATGGTCCTAGGATACTGACTTTATGCTTTAAGCCTAGAAAACCAAAACATATCCTGATGATCTGGTTGTACTAGCTTATATTCAGCCTAGAAACCCGACATATCCTGGGATATTGGTTTATAGCTTCAGACATCTCCTTACTGATCCTGGATACTGGATCGTATGCTGGAGAAGGGCTAGACAAAACCTGACTATCCTATTGATCCCTGGGATTCTGGCTGATACTGCAGGCCTAGAAACCTGACATCTCGTGATTTACCCTGGGGCTACTTGTTTTATGCTTCGCGCCTAAAAAACCTGAACATATCATGATTGACCTGGGATACTGGTTTTTTGCTTCCAATCCTAGAAGCAACTTGTACTATACATGATTGATCCGGGATACGGGCTTATATCAGGAGTCAGGACTAGGCATAGAAAAACAGACATATCCGAGTGATATGGGATTACTGGCTTTATGCATTCAGCCTAGAAACCTGACATTCCTGATTGATATGGTTTATGTTTCAAGCCTAGAAAACCAAACATATCCTGATTGATCCTGGGGGATACTGATTTATGTGGAAAAGGTTAAACCGCAAACTTCTATAAAACCAAGACACCCACACAAATAATTGTGATAGTAGTATCTCTTGCAATCCTTTGCAAGTGACACAATTAAAATGCATCATAAAATATTAACACGCCTGCTCTGAACGTGACGTGGCGGATGTGGAAATAAACACGAGATCTCCTTCTCTTAAGATATTTGACTGAGCATAGTTTTTTGTTAAGCAAAAATCGTCCTTGGCCAAATCTATGACAAGATTCATTCACAAATCAAATAAAGTGACGACGTAGACACTGTTCGATATCAAAAGAAGAGATTATGTTTCATCACTAGCCCAAGACATGGTTTTAACTTCACCCTATTGTGCATCTAAAACAGGTGCACACTTGCAAAAACAACTAGGGGTGGTATTCCCTTTTCTCTCTTTATAGTAAACAAGTGCTTTTCCCGTGAGGTGAGAAATCTTTTCTCAAATAAAATTGAGAAAATATATTTTACTCAAATTTTGAGGGTAATATAACACCCTAAACTTTTGGCTAAGAGGATAAAATTGTGAGTTTTGGACAAATTAGGGGGGTATGAGAGACTGAGAAGGGGCATCTGAATAGGTTAAGCTGGGGCGTCGCAGGGTGCTTTTTTTTTAACCTATACAAGTAATTTTGTTATTGTTTTGCCCCATGACGTTTTGCCCCTCTATGATTTTACCCTGGTTCCGCCCATGTCTAAAGTGATTCACATTCTACCCCCTGCATTATGTTTATGGTTAGCTAGATCTTACAACAAGGCGGTTCTGAAACCACAAGTCTCGCCTGCTTTCGCGTTAATTGTAAGCAAAAAGCAGACCACCAGAGTGCAACTGTGGCGAGTCCAGGGGTGTCCCCACAAAAGTTGTGCAACCAGATAAACTCCAATTTCTTACTGTTTTATATCCCAAATATTTTCATTGACACCACCCTAGGGGTCCACAACATTTTCAATGTGGAGATATTAATCTTGAAAAGAAAAGTCCCCCACATGAGCACAAAGTAAGAGATGGGTAGGAGTCGCAACCCCGGGTTGCATTTATAGTATTCTTATACTTCTTCCTCTTCATTTGATACCACCATAGAGGTAACAACATCTTCGTTTGGGAGATTTTTAATTATATTGAAATGTCCCCAACATAATCATACCCAAGAGATAGGTTAGGAGAGCGACCACGGGTTGCATTTATAGTATTTCTTTTTCCTGCTCTTTCATTTGACACCACCCCGGGCCCAACATTTTCATTGTAGATATAGTAATCATGAAAAGTCATGCAAAAATCCCTTAAACATTCACTAAATTTAGTACAAATATGAAAATTTATGCAATTGGCAAAACACTATTTTTGAAAAAAATCATGTGACCACATTTAAATTTGAGCGCCTACGGGGGGTCCATAAAAGTGGTGTTGAAATGCAACAATTTTGTGCCCCAATTTTCCAAGTATATGTAAACAGGCTGGCAAACCAAAAGACTGATAGAAGTAGAAAAACCATTCAATGAAAAACATGAGCCAATGATCTGAGCTATTATATTGATGTAATACCTTTGTTGTGGTGTACTCCCCCCCCCTTTTGATAAGTCTTCTTGTTTTGTACACCGTTTGTACAACACCAAATCACACAAAGCCATATACTGCCAAAAATAAACACATGCTGACCTAATTGATTGTATAGGTAAACAAACTCCTGAATAAATTTTGAAGGTGTAGGATTTCACATGGGGACCATTGACAACTGAGAAAATTTGGTGAAATGGACCAAGCATTTAGCAATTAGTTGCAATTTTAACATAATCAAAGAATGCCCCTTTAATTGGCCCACATGAATGTTGACCACAATTATTATTCACACACAAAACAGGTTACCATATGTAGTCTCATGACCTAAGGGAATTTTGCCATTATCCAAGGTGCCATTTAAGTGATACAAGCAATACGCATATGTAATTAGGATCAATTGCGTCAAACAATGCCCCTTTACTTGATCCACTTGCACGTTGACCGCAATTGTGATTCATACAAAAAATTTACGGCATAGAAGTCTCATGTGTAGCGAAGGAATTTTGCATATCCAATGTACCATTTCAGTGATACAGCAATTATGCATATTTAATTAGATCAATTGTATCAAAAAAATGCCCTTTAATCGGCCCACTGTTTCTTGACCCAATTACTGATTTCACCCAAAGATGCATGTGCATAGTATTCTTCATGCCAGCGAAGGAATTTTTAAGTATCCGATGTACTGTTTCGGAGATACAGTAATTACGCATATTAATCGAATCATTTGCATTACCTAAGCCCTCTTGTATCACACACGATCAAATTGGAAAAAAGATGCCCACCATGCTAGGCTTTCATGCAGTGAAGAATTTTTCCGTATCATGTACCGTTTCAAAATTATGCAATTACAAAAATAAAATTTTGCATTATTAATTAGCTCATTGCCATACTTAATTGCCCGAAAAAGACGCCCGAAATCTAATCAGTTCGAGACACTCTCAGCCGATCCCTTCCACCAAGTAACATCATCATACGCCTTACGGAACTACAGAAAACTTGTACACAAGCCTTGCGGAAAATTTTCGTTAATTATGCAAAATAGATACGTAATTAGCATAATTTTACGCCCAAATCTAATCAGGTCGGGAACTCGTGGGACTCGTTCTTCCCACCCAAGTTCTCACATAGACCTTACGGAACTCAGATAAACGTTTACACAAGCCCGTGAACACGGAACGTCAGGCAGAAGACAGCAGACAGACACCAGGACAGACAGACAGACGGACAGGACAGACAGACAGACGGACAGCAGACAGACAGACAGAAAAGTGATTAATAAGTCTCTGACGAAAAACAAGTTCAGGCGAGACAAAAAGGCTATTTCCAAACTTTCAGTAATTCTGACTTGTGTTTGATGTTATGATCGAATATTGATCTGCTGCTCATAAGCCACGGTGTTGTATTGATGTCAGTTTACAATAACAGAAAATACAAAATCACAAAGTGTATTGAGTGAGGGAGTGAGTGAGTGAGTGAGTGACGAGCGAGCGAGCGAGCTAGCAGGTAGTGCTGATGTTGCAATGATCTTGACAAACAGGTGGTGCATGTTTAAAGATATTTTAAATTCTAATGTATATTTTATTTCCATTGTAAATTCTTTATATATTGTTGTCTTCTATATGTCTATAAGGCACCCAATGGACTTAATCTTTGTGTTGATGCATAGGATGTGGGGAGCTATTCAATCCGGTTGTTAGCAGTCATCATTCTTGCCGATTTAATAGGATCTGATGGTTTACCATGATGTATATGTATAAATTTGCTTGTAATGTCATGGCGTTGCCACTAGATGTTGTTATCTCTTGCTGAGTACATGAATAAAACATTAATGAAATTCCTTTCTTAGATAGAGACCAAAATCTGCATGTAAGATTGGCACACCATATTATTCTTAGCAAACAGTTCAGATGACAAAAAAAGATAATTTTTAAAGGAATAATTTTTAAAATTTCAATTTGGCTGTGGATCACAAAACTCTGATCTATTTATCGGCCTCAAATCATTTGTTATTGTTGATTTGTTTTATAGTGATTTCATCCAGCATAAATTCTTTTGGTGGATTTCGTGTAGATTTGCATACTCTCCATCTCAATGAACAGGCAACAGTGGCACCGGAACCGCCACGGTCCTTGAAAATGAAACGAACACGGTCATCCATGCACAAGGTAAAGTAACACTGCATTTGACAATGTCTACTTAGCTATAGAGACGATTATTTACTTTTAATTCAGGCAGCGCTACTCGTCAACAGCCCATACAAACTACAAAACACCCACATCACGTTCTGAAGCAGTAGAGGAAAGCCAAGGCATGTTAAAGGGAAGTGTTTTCATAATCGTTGGTTTCAAAGTTGCTACTTAATGCAACTGCTTTCATGCGTGATCCTTATGCGCTGGTTTGATGTTTTGCGCTCTATTGGCATGTTGTTTAAAATTGCGAGGTTGAGGTTTGAATTCCCCCATAACACAGGCGTGTGTCCTACATGCGTCCATGTTAAATTATTTGACCACAAACCCCCTTTGATTCAATGTGTCCATACTTAGCTAATTTTCTATGTACAAGCTACCCTGGTTACGGTTTAAACCAAAGATGGTGGGGGGGGGGTGACAGGGAGTAGATAGTCTTCTGATCCATGATACGGATGCTCCTAACTGGCCGCTTTCACCCTACTCTTATTCGACACTGACGCCGATTGTTTACAGTTGTGACTCTCGGTACATGGGACGGAAGTTACATCCCCTCAGACGGAGGGGATGCTTCATGATATCCATTGCCCAATTCCAAGTGAACCATGGAGGAGGGAGTGGCATTCTGTATTAAATCAATAAGCTGTATTTCCAGAATTGATAGTACCCGATTAAATACAGCAAGTGAAACCCATGGGATTCGAACCAGGGTTTTTTGTTTTGGTAAAAATTTGCATCACAGGCACGCACGCTCTAACCACTAGGCCATGTTCTCCCCATAGTAAAGATGTGTGTATATTAATTTTAATACTTGCAGGATAATGTATAAAAAAAACTGCGATTAGGTATGACAGTCATGCGTGGTGATGCTGTTTATGCAATGTAATGGAGCCAGTAAAGCTACACAGGTGTTTTTGGGAGATAGAAGTAGTGTCCACACAAGGCTGAACTCAGGAGTTGGGTTAAAAACTTTGGAGTGTCAATCTGGGTTTTGACCGCGGTGACGCATAAGGGTTTTACACACCAGAGTTTTATTGAGGGCTGCGAACATGGTGGGAAAAAGTGGGGAATCTCGGAAGCTCCTTCCGGGGAAATTGACATTTGGAGGGAAATTTTGATTTTTCTGATGAAGAAAAAAAAATAAGAAAAGAAATGGTGGGAAATCTATGAGAAAATGATATCTTCAGGAAATATGCATTTTTTCCTGTCCTGCTAGCAGCAGCTTTAGTGGAGTGGAGGTGACCGCGCCAAAGTCACGACGCGTTCGTGGCAATGCCTGTGGTTGAATATTCGCGCGAACAGGGTCACATTCCAGCTACACTCCGATTATTGAGGAAAGCAGAGGGGAATGGTCACCGGGGTGATTTTCGGATGGAGTTTCAAAAGCTCTGGAGTTTCGTGATCATGTGAACTGGCTAATGTGAAACTTGGTGAACGTAGCTCTGGTTCAGAGCCTCGTCATGTTTACTGGGAAACGGCAATGTTTTAATATATATACGCTCCGCAGCCGACCGCGAGTCATATCGCTAGCATCCCCAGTCCAGTGACCGCGAAGTATTTACGATCCTAGCAGCGAGTTGGCCGGCCGCCGAAGGCGGCCGGCCAACGGGGCTCTGGTGAATTCTCTAGAGATTTTTAAAACCGCACTCCCATGACTTTTAATAAGTGTTATAGTCCAACCGCGGTTTGTCCCAATTAGACAGAACGGCGTGGTTCAGCTAAGGACGTATAAATAAAGCTGCGCCAGCTTTTTCGGCCCCTCCCACTGACCCCTGCTGATTTAGCATTGAGAATGTTTATCTATTAAACGGGGTCAACATTCTTGGCAACTAACCTTGACGAATACAGAATTTCGCTTCGATCGTCCGATTTTGTTGTACTAAGGGAAGGCGGTGTTTATGTTCATCTTCAAGTCCCCCACTGCAAAACAAATGAATCTATAGGGCTAATACTGACGGTTTCAATATTTTCTCGATAGTGGTGTTACATGCTTTGGTTTAATATTATATTTGTTATTTTCCAGATCACGTTTTAGGTCCAGAATATTGCCTAGCCAGAGTGTATAAAATTGCTTGTTTGAAGGTTTCTCTTCATTATTTGCGTAATTGCCTGTGCATGTTTTTCAAATTTATTTGTTCTTTTCAATTCATCACTATAGGGAACACACCAAAAGGTCGATGAGCCGTATAAAAGTCAATATTTTGTAATTTGTTAGGGGATAAAATGCCGACTGCGTTATAACAAACTAAAAAAACATCGGTCGGCCAAGAGTTGCAAACTGAAGGTCCAAAGATAATTATGCTTTACGAAATAACTTCATGATTGTATAAACCGTGAAAATGCCCCACATATGAAATACCAAGCCAAAAAAAATTGCTTTTAAAACGATGTCTATAAGACTTCATCATCTTCTGGTTTTGTCCCTAAAATATTTTAAGTCGGCATTATAGTTTTGATCCCAGATTCACAGAGTGCATCATAAAACACATTTCATTCCTTTCGGATGTTGATTTGCTTGCTTTTCGTGTTCCTTTTGTATGACATCGTTAGTGTTCTATCTTCTATCTCCCCTCCTCTCTCTCTCTCTAGCTCATTTCGCGGGGTCACTCTCCCCCTTTCTCTCTTAATTCATCTATCCATCTCCATCCTCGTGGGAGCACTCATATAACTTTGCTTTGGATGTTCCCAGAGACGTGTTCGAAGAACAGGGCTTGAACAAAAATGTAAATTTCCCGGGAAGAGTCGCATTTCTCACAGATTTTCCACAGATAAATTTCCCTCCAAATGGCCAAGTTTCCCTCCAAATGGTCAACCTTTCCTAAGCTTGAAGGAGCTTCCCAAATTCCCCACTTTTTCGCAGCCATGCATGCGTAAGAATTTCGAAGCGTCAACGAAAACGGAAATTTAAGCGAAAGTTTTTGGTATCTGGAACTGGATTTTGGACCATCTTTAGTTTTTTGGTTTGTCCGAACCTTAATTTTCGACAATCGAAGAGTTTTTGGCAAATTTGTTTTCTTAAGAAATAGAGCTGCATGTTGCTTGTACAGGGCCAGTGAAACGAGGGGAGGGGTCTACATATACTGAGATTATCTACACCTGGATTTGCAAAAGCTATAATGAAAACCATATTACATCCCTATTCCTTTGATTTCGGCGTTGCACAAAGCCGATGCCCACAACTGACAAAGATGAGGCTTTATTTGCTCATCGTCTTTTCTAAATCCATGTCATAAAATTCACCCACGAATACATCAGCTCCATGGACGAAGTTCGGTGACCTGGTTCAATACCTGTACTGAAAGACTCGAATGTACTTTGTCCGCCTATAATACTACAACAGTTTTTTTTAATAGTTGTATACAAACTGCAATATTCACAAAGGTAAAGAAGTCTTCAGGGTGCCACGAGAGATTTTGAGGCCCCAAATATTGTGTCATAATAGTAAGTTCATATAGATTAGACCTCAATAGATTCCTTACCTTGTATTTGGCTACAGAATGTCTTAAAAGGAGAACAGGTGATTTTGATTTGCTTAATATTTCCCTGTAAAACTTAGGCTTAATTTCGTATTTTTGTTTTTTTTTTTTGCTCCTATACGAAATACAAATGTTCACATTTTTTTACCAAAGAAACATTTCTCAATCTAATCCTTTCAGATGGGGAATATTGATGGAACCTGTCATCAGCAACAATCATACTTTTCGATCTTTTAAGGGACACTGATATGGAAATCTCTCGTTGCACCTTTAAAGACTTCATAATAGGGCTGCTGCAGTGCAGGGCGCATCTCGTCGTCCCCGGCACTGTTGCATTTGCAATATGGAATCATAAATCCACAGCTACGTCAGTCTTATTCCCCGCACAAATATATCAAAATCCAGCTCATCATGAAAAGTTACGTAAGCGCCATTGTGAATGAGATAGAATTGCTTGTAGGACACGTGCTAAACTTGAAGAAGTTCTCAACAATATGCGACCAATGCCACCCCGCTATGAAGCCGCTTTTGGTGTTAAAACACAATTAAACCAAATTAAAAAAAAAAAACGCCGTTTTACCCAAATCAAACAAAAAACCCAGGAGGATTTTCCCCTCACCAAACCCCTGGTAAACAGCCTGAAACGGGAGTCTTCACAGAGATCAAGCGAAGCGCACACGGATTCAACCGCACAAATGGGTAAAAAGACCTACACCAACAAGTACGCCTACAAAAACCGGTAAAAAGGCAACCGGAAGATCCTCCTACAAAAGCCTTTTCACCAACAACAGCGTGCCGTTAAAGAAACGCACTCTTGTTCCAAACCACGAACATACCCCTTGTACCCCTACACCAGGCCCGGTTCCCGACACGAATTCTACCACAACCATGGAAACGTTTCCCGTACGTGCCGAGGGTAGGTTTTGTATTATTTGTCATTGCATTGTTGATTTTTATTCATATTGCTTGTATATGTTTTCCCGGTTATTTTCAACTTTTTTCATTTTAGCTATTCCTAATATTTCGTCCCGGTAATCCCCATGCATGCCGTATTTGTTAACTCTAATTTATGGGCATTTATTTTCCCATTTTGTCACATATGTTCGTCTATGTCCCTGTTTTTTCGTCCAATGTTGCCAGTCGTTCGTCCAACCTGTTGGCAGTTGCGCATTACAAAGTGTAATTTTAATAATTTAATATATTATGTGTGTATGAAACCTAACAATGAAGCAATATATACATGGTCGGCCTAAGTGGCTGCAGGCCTTACTGCACGCATTAAATGCTTTCTAACTGAAGATGACACGCGGGACAAATCCAATGCCAATGCTGATCTATATGAAATTCATTTACCAAGACGAAACTGCTTTTAACATTTGACAGCTTAACTATGGTGGAGACGAAATTGGACAGAATATACAAAACTGTGAACTCAATTTCGAAAATATGTGACAAATGTTGGAAAATATTTGATCGAAGAAAGATATTAACCATATCAAGAGTCAATTGATTTTTTCACCCATAAGAAAATGATGTCCCATTCAACGAAAAATTGAATTTATGGAACACTTTGAACGATTTTCTGTATACCCTATGTTACCTTATTAACATTATTGATGTATACTTCTGAATGACCTTTTTCAAATTTCTTTATAAATAGTCCTATGTGAATGACCCGTTTTGGCGCTCGTTCGGGTAAAACACGAATACAAAAGAAACCGCGCCCTTTCGTTTTTTAAAAATATTTTAAAGACGGTTTCTCCTGCAATAAACGAACTCGATTTTTCGATGTAAGTAGTAAAAATGGTCCGCCCCCACGACATATTGGCTGGCGTAAGTGTGGCGTCGTTATGGGAAACTATTTGCTATTTTTTAACATGAAACGTATATATTTTTGATTGAAGTTTCAAACTCATAGGATATAGTAATTGTAAATCTTGCTTAAATTTTCCATTTGGCAGCGCTATTTGACAAAATTTGATGTTAAAGACTGTAACCGCATGACACGGTCACGGTGTGTGCATATTCAATGCACATGACATGATCATGATGTAGCCCTAGCAGTTTAGTGGAGCGGTTTTGGACTAAAAATTGTCGACAACCCCTCCCCTCGGTACAAAAACGCAACCAACTTCTATTCAAAAGATATTAATAATTTTTAAAAATGATGGTTTGTGGTCAAAAACTATGTGGCAGTGGCAGGGGTGTTTTTTGGGTCAAAAATCACGTTTTGGGCTAAAGTAAAAACTAAGAAAACCAGATTTTATCATTTCTTAGCAAACATTTTTTATCAGATGCAATACTATCAATCTCTGACATTTAATATTATAGATTTCTGTTTTATACAATATTGTAGGCCCTATGGGTCTAGAATTTAGTCCCCAAATCACTTTTTTTCCTAAAAAAACATCCTTTATTTCACATGTCACACAAAGAGTATTACCTGAAATAAAACCTATCAATAACAAAAAGGAAGATTGTAATATTGTTCAAATACGGTGGTTTTGTTTTGTTGTACCGGGCTAACCGGGGGAGGGGTAACTTTAAAGCCAGAACACTTTTCAAAGCGTGGCCGCTCTGTTGATGTCATGCATACTTGTGCAAAAGCAACTCGGCATTGGTAACTTCCTGAATATTTTTACTTAGGACTCCTGACGTTTCACCCCGTCAATATTTCAGGAAAATTGCCTTTTGGTATTTAAAAAAATACAAAACACCCGAACATGTTTTACTCAGTCAATATTATGAGATTTTTTCTTATGACTATTGCTGGAATAGTTCTAAAACATACCTTTATTTAAAACCATAATCTGACATTTGTCAAAGGTCAGGAGGCACTGCGTGTGGGGGGTGCTGCCCCCACCTTCCCACAATACATCACTAATCTGTAATGCCGATTTCGCTATTATGACAGGCCATGATGGCTGCAAGGATGCCATGAAACGGCAATGCATGATCATCCTTGCATCATGACACATTGTCAATTTTTAAGGTTTTTTCTTTTTTTAAAATTAATTTCCAGTTTACTCTTGGGGGTTATTGGCACATCTATACTAATAAGAGCTGTACAGTGTGGGGGGGGGCTTCATATTGTAAATGTTACAGGATGACCTCCAGTGTCCCGGGAGTCATTTTTCATGAACTCCATCTTTCATGGTGTCCCATTTTCCCCAAAACTGCCTAAAACATGTTAAAAGTCAAACTTCTAGGGATCACATGTGAGCCTAGGCAGCCAGTAAATGTTGTAAATTGGTATACTCATTATATATGACACTTTGAAACAAAATCCTTAGAAATGGGTACCTTTTTCTCGCCAAATGAACATTACAATGGGGTAGAGATTTTACCTGAGGAGGGCGCTCTCAATTTCCAAAAAACTTGTGTTTTTTGCAGTACATAAAAAATTGCTTGTCCATAACACAATCTCTGTGTGAAAATTGCTAAGCTTAAATCGAATTCCTTCGTATAAAAATTCCGGAGCCGGAATTTTTGTTATACACAGTAATCCTATTGGGACGTAATACTACAACATAATGTTTACTGCATCCAAACAAAAAATCACAAGATTCATCCAAATTTCGAATTGTGCATTTTAGGTTAGGTTACTATCTTTAGTTTCTAGTTGACTAATTTTTCATTATTACACAAAAAAGATTTTGAAATCTCGGAGTCAAACTTTAATGGGAGGATTTTTTGATATACATGTATCTGTCTTCTTTTTGAATTATACATGGCTCAAAGTTCAATCCAGCAAGAAAAAAATTGAATTTTTTCAAGAAATCATTTGGCCATGGCAACACGCGGATAAATTTAAAATGTCTTCTGCATTAGGTGCCAGCGTGACCCAGTAACCTACCTGGAATTGCAAGAACTGGGTAACAAAGACCCTAGACTATTTTTGGGGGCCAAAATGGCCAATTTATGGCTTGTACCCAAATTCAACACATTGTGACCTTTGACCTCACTTTCATTTGCATATATGCATATTGATATGAACATAAAAATACAATTTTCCCGAAAGTTGACTTATATGCTTCATGTTGATACACAACACCCCATGTGGAAGTATTTTAACTCTCTAAACTGGTCATTCAAAATTCACCTAAAATAACCCCTGGTCCCCCCTTATAAAAATAGGCACTGAAATAGCTACCCTGCTGCAAAATAGCTAAAAGGGGCTCCAACACAGTGGGCCCAACTAACTTGAACGGTACACGTCGATTGGAAATTCTAAGCATTGAAAAAATATTAGCAATACTTTAACAATCATTGTGATTTAAGTTTTGTGTATTTTTAAAGGTTAGTGAAAAAAGGGATTACATATCAAGCAAAAAATTGGCGTTTTGGTTAAAGGTTGCTGAATTCACCAGAAACCTTTCACTTTAAAATTGTAAAATTTAACTATTTCATGGATTTTCTTTTCATCAACTACAGGCCACTTTAGATGTGATCAACATCTCTTCCAGGACCTGTCCCACACAATCCTACATGAACTTTGTTAGGGTGACCCCAGTTCAAATTTTCCTATTACTTAGTCAGGTAAAGGTTTCTGATGTCTGAAAACTTAAACCAAACTGGGCCAAACTTTGCTTGATATAACAATTCCATTATTTTCACTGAAGACATCAAGAATACAAACAAAACTTATTTCACAATAATTGCTAATGCCTATGCTCATATTTCAATGTTTGGAAGCTTCATATTGGGTGTACGCATCAAGTTAGCGCCCTCTATGTGTTGTCCAATTTTATTCCATTTTGCACTTGCAGCTGGGTAGCTATATGATTTTGAAACCTCAGTTATTTATGCTAGTTCTTAAATGGTTTCTCTACTTGATGACAGGTTTTGATTCATCACACCCGATCTGGAGTGTCTTCCCGTAGGAAAGTAGACCAGGAATGGACACCGTTGGTAGAGGCATTGTGTATGGACCACAACAGGGCTGCCTTAGAAGCAGCCAAGCTACCAGTTGTGAAGGCAGCAGTCCTAAGTGTGACTGTTGCAGATATCAGAAGAGAATGTAATAGTCTTTGTGCCAAAGACAGTGAGTCTTCCTTCAAGTTGTCCAAACCCGCAGACTTGGACAGATTTTCTGCTCTCACTCAGGAAAAAGAACTGTCCACCAAAGCACCGATGTTTCTAACCTTCCTGAATGCAGCAGCTATACATGAAAAACAGTTGAAACGTAACAAGCTGAAGACGGAGGAGAGCGTCTTGCATGGAATAATGGCTGCAGCTGGTGTGCTCCTGCACTGTCGATCACAACAGATGAATGCACATCAAATGATGACTGCTTTGCAACTTCATCAAGGCGGTGCCTCAAACAAAGCTATGGAGCGGCTGCAGAAGCGCTTCCTGTGTGTATCTCCTTCAAGTGTTACCTCATTGCAAGATCAATATGCAGCTGATTTCGACAAGGATGTAAGGGAGTGGGCAGATCAAATGCTAGAAGAGCGCAAGATTGAGGAGGAACTTAAGAAAATCCTCAATTCTGCTGATGGTGAAGACGCCCAGAAGCGAGTAGATGACCTCAACCAAAAGAGACACCCTGGCTACTGCGTGATTGGTGACAATGTGGATGTAAAGGTAGTGCACCATTTTCATTTGGAGTTGGAAATGATAATTGCTTTAAGGCCACATTAAAAGAAAATGGTTTGTCTCAAAGCTCCTGAATGCATGGGTAAAAAAAGATTTGCATTAGATTCTTTCAAAAATAAATTTTTTTTTAGAAGAAATAGCATAAAAATCAACTGAAAAACTACTCGGTTTGATCTCACGAAAATACTGTGTTTGAAGCACATACAACTGGTGCACAGTCATGTTATTGCCATTGGCAACATCACAAAAAAAAATAACTAAACTACAAATTCAGAAGTGCATATAGTTTTTTCATTAGAGGAGCTTTGAGAATTATTTTGTTAATGTGGCCTAATCGACTTCACTCTATTGCGTAAAAGGGGTGCATCTTGCAAAATATTAAGAGTTTTGTCCAGTGGCGTAACCAGACTTTTGCAAATGGGGGGGGGGGGAGAAGGGTGCCGAGGCATTTTCTCAGGGCTGGCGGGGGGGGGGGGGGGCAAGTGTTCATAGCAGGACCCACCACCTGCTGGTTATGCCACTGGTTATGACCAGTGTCTGTGATAATTTGAATGTTGTGCCCATACAGTTAATGGGCTACTGTTCCTTAAAAATGTACACTTTTTTCCACAATTAGTTGGTATCACCTTTACGTTAATATTTGCATTGTGAACTTACTTTAATAAAATAACCAAACTGTATGTGTTTTATACAGGTTCATCCACGGTACATGGGAATTGGCAGACAGACAAAAGATCTTCACATGTTCAATATGCTTGCAGCAGAAAACCGCATCAGTGCTCATCACCTACCAAATGATAGACCTGTTGCTGAATTCAAAGATTTCCAGATGAAAGATCTTCTTCCCAATGTGCAAGACAACTTGGTCCTACGCAATCACTGGAGCATTCTTGTAGGGCGCATTATAATTCGTTACATGCCTTCCCTTGCTGATATAATGAAACCTCATATACCAAGTGTTATTCCACACCAATTCATGCAGGAGACCAAGAAAAAGAATAAAGTGGTGAGAACATTTAACTAGATGTATCCATGCAGGCATCCATTGTGTTTGAAGTTATCCCAGGAGGCCTGCTCTGTGATTCACCTTTCACAGGCATTAGTGTCATACATGTAATTCCTATTCCAAGACAATACACCCTACAAAATTATTAAGTGTAGAAAGATATTCTCCTAGATGAGACGTAAATATTTAATTTCAACATTTGGTGAATTGTGGAGAATTGTGGAGAAAGGCAAAAAGCTCAAGATTAATTTTACATGTTTTTCCACAATTACCATAAGAATTTCTTGACTCAGCATGTCTTGAAGCCTCCAATATCTTGATTGATCAAGCAGGTTTAAGTTATAATTTTACTCACGTCATATTAATATCAATTGGTGAAGAGATACCTACAAAAGTATCAACATTAGTCTATAAAATTACTTATAAAAGTATCAAAATTAGTCTTTCTTGAAGTTTGCCTTTTTTATTTTGCGCTTCCATTCTAGCATACCAAATTGTAAAGAAAAATAGAAAAAGAAAAAACCCACTAGTACTACTACTACTACAGCAAGCATCTGACACTGAATGATTTCAGTCCAATTATTTTTGAAGTGTTTTGGAATCAGTTAACATTCCAGCATACCAATATGCAAAGAAAAACAAAAAAGGTCTGACAGTAAATAATTTCATTCAGCCCCATGAATTTCCGATTGCGTTAATGGGAATTGGTTGACAATGAGCACCCTGAAGTGTTAACATTAGAAAATTGAAATTCAGAAATAAACAAAAATGCCGCACAAATTTAACTAGCATGTTAATAACCCAGCTGTAAATTTAACCATGTGTTCTACTCTTATGCAGGTTGATTTAGGTGTTATCATGAAAAATGAGAGCACAACAGAGGGGATGCGAGATATCACCACACACCAGCACACTTATGTCCCAGGCCACAACACTGACAGTCTCATCAGGATTTTGTCTGCTGGAGATCTCCTGACGTGTGAGAGACAAAGCAAAGCTCTTGAAGATGTCCGAGATTCTGCCACACCAAGCCAACGTCAAGAAGGACTTATGCCTGTTATTGGGGATTTTCATCTTCTGGGGAATTATTATCAGGTACACATTTAAACAACAGTGTTTGCTTTAGTTTAGGCAAAAAAAAATGTTTGTCTCAGAAGACAGCGTGCATTTTGATCTTTTAGCGCTTTAATTTTTTTAGGTTGCACTCACTTGGAAAATGTTGTAAACATTTGTTTTTTTTTAAAATGCAAATTCAGGCACTAAAAAAATAAGTGGGTCAAAAATGCAACAAAAAGGGTGCATTTTGCATTTGCTTTTTTCACATTTCTTCTGAGACCAACTTGGTTTTTTTTGCCTTATATTCATGTATTATGAGGAGCAACACCTGGTAGACAGACATTTCAAGTCCAAAGGATGCAATTGAGGTATATTACCATTTATTCTGTCAAGCGCTACCACACAATATCATACAGCGCATGACGGAATCAATAAGTAATACCTCACTTGCATCCTTGGGACTTCAATTAGAAATGTTGTATGTTTGTACATGTAGTGCAGTTGGATCAGCACTTGCCTCAAAAGCATATTAGGTTGTGGGTTTTTTGAGTAAACTGTACATGGGACTGAAAACTTAAAGCAATATTAGCATAATTTTTTTGAAGAGCACCCCCAATTTTTCAAAAATATTGAGATTTTTACACGGTTGCATTGGTAACTGGCTAGTAAACTATGTCTGTGAATGGTTAAGCTCGAAAATGTATGTGTGTCACAAACGAAGGAATTTTGTAATTAGAATAATTATTATCGGGGATCCCGATAATAATTCAACGGCTGCTGGAAACGGCCTTCCAATGTGAAATAGCCGGGAAATAGCGCCATGTACGTTTCTGTGCTCATCCATTAGTTGTTTTACTGGTTCAGGCAGGTCAAGTTAGAGGTTATCTTCTCAAGGTGGCACTATTTCATCATGGACGGACATAAACGTAGCATTTCCAGCTCTGCCATTAAGTCCAATCTGGGATCCCAATTCTAATTAAAAAATTGCTTATTTTATGATAAATACACATTTCTTAGCATTCTCGTTCGCAGGTATAGTTTCCTAGACAGTTACCAACGTTACTCTCCCTAAATATCAACTTTTGAAAATTGAGGGGCGCTCTTCAAAAAATGTGCCATTATTGCTTTAACAGATATTCTCAACTTCAAATAAACCATGGGGGTGAACAGAATTCTAGTGTAATCAATATTTCTACACTTACAAATACAAATGCAAGTGGATATCCTAAGGAGTGGACAATGCTCTTCCAACTATTTACTTCCTTAGTCCATCAACTTTCAGATGGACTAAAGAAGTAAATAGGTGGAAGAGCGTGGACTAAAATATTGGCCATGGAAATTTGCAATAGGATTTATTTCTCAGGATTAAGAATATGTGCAAGTCCAAGATAAATGCACTTCTTTTTCACTAATTACTCTTGCTTTATTCCTTTTACATGTAGGCACTGTGGAAGAAGTGCTTTGACAAAAGTTCAGTTGGGGATACAGGAACAATGTGCTCTGCAAAGAAAGTGCTTCAAGCAAAGAATGTTCCTGATGATCCAATGAACAACATAAATGCAAGCAAAGTATTCCTAGACAAGTATACAGAAGCCCTGGTTTTAGCAGCAGCCCTTGAGTTCTTTGGCATGGAGAATGTAAACGGTTTACCAAGCAAGAATGCATATGACGAGGTTGTACATGGGAGCCCTGCAGATTATACTGACAAAGTTTTATGTCAATTCATTGACACTTATGTTTTGCCAGCAGAACAGGATATCACCTCTTCCACTGAGATCGCATGCCCGTATTGTAGAAAGGAAATGAAGGTGATGACTAAACTTAAGGAGCATATTAAAGAAACACACAAGAATGACCACACCACAGTAGATGACCATGATGCTGTGTTTGGTTACAGTTGTGCTACACTTAGCATGTGTATGATTGCATTGGACTTCACTGATGCTAGACAACTTGGAGATGGTGAGAGGCTGATACGCCTAATGAAGTACATGCTTTTGTATTTCAAGTCTACTGGTAAGAAGAAATATGCTTATCAGGTCCTGCGACACCTGGCACAAGTCAAGTGTTTCTTAACACCCCAAGAGGCTATGCATGTAACCTGGAACCGATTTGTCAATACTAAAGGCAAGCCCGACTCCAACAAGGAGCTGGATCGTACCATAGAGCATAGGAACAAAATCGTTAAAACCAACACACGTAATCTACATGGTCAAGTGCAGCAGAAAACGATGGATCGAATCAGCAGATCATGCCAGCACATTGACAGAGCCCTTGTCCGACAAGACAAGATGACAAATCGCAAATCCTCTTCAGGCAAAAGGAGACAAGCTGACCAATCAGATGATGTCATTACACTCGTAGAACACATGCATCAAGAGCAGATCTTTGCTGTGAAATCAGGTGGGAGGCACCACAAGGCTTTCCCTGGCTTTACACGTGGCTATGTAATTAGCGTAGACCACAGAGGTTTGCATAACTGGATGTCCAATACACTTGATGACCTATCTAGGAAGTCTATATTCATGTAAAGGAATTTTACATAGGATGTACATTGTTTTTGAGGTGGTGCATCATGTTAACCTTTAATTACTTTACAATAAAACTGTAAGATGGTGTACATGAAAATGACTTGGTACAAAATAATTCTCACTCAAATGTGCATGGCTTTTATTCAGTACCTATTTCACCTTGGTAGAACTTGAAAGCTCACATAAATATTATGTTCTGCAAATTATAAATTCAACATAATGCACTGCAGGTAAAATCACATTGGGTGGAACAAAGAAAAAACACCATTCTAAATGAGCGTAACTTTAATTCTTCACATATTACACCCAAGAAGCCCTTGTTGGAAAATTTATATTACAAATTACCAGTAGTGCACGAGATAATTACAAAATCCATGGTGTACAAAATTATACAGGATGAAATGGAAATTATGGACCAAGTAAAATGCTTTGTTATTTATTACAAAGGTGTACAATGTAACATTGGGTACAAATTAAGACAGTCCAATTGATATTAGTTTGGGGCATGAATTGTATGCATCTGCAGTAAAGCAAACACATGATAATTTCTTATTAATAATACTGTATAAGTGCAAGGTAGAGTAGCTTTTAGACAGTGGTATATTGATTTAGGTACAGGAAGACCAAATATGTGATACGATCAAGCAAAATGAGTCTGAAGTCAGTCAGATTCAATTTTACTTTTTCATGTAGCTGTATGCATCATTTAAAAAGCCACATTTTGCTGAAATCCCCATTGAAATTGACCAATTACTTCCAAAGATATGATCAGTTGAAGGGTGGCCAAAACAATAGGAAACAAAATCTCAAAATCAATATTTGCGACTTCCGACTCATTTTTCTTGATCACATCACATATATACTGTACGGGGAGTTTGCTCAAGACTTTTAGTGTATTGTTAATTTTCCCAACACAACTGGGACAACAATTTAAGCAATGGTAGTGCCATTTTAAAATGACAGGCAAACAAAATTCATTTTTCCAACAAATCTGGCTATCAGGGAAGACATTTACTAAAAAAGATTGACTTTATATAGGTAGGCAACCAGAATGGTGGAGTTGTCCCTCCTTTACACTTTCACAATTGACATATAGAAATATACAAACTTGTGTTATTTTTTTTACATCAGTGCACAGCAAACCCCAAGCTACCTGAATGATTTATTTTGTACAATATGCATAACTTTTCAAAGTAATGTTGAGGAACCACGACATCAACTCCACTCATCCATGGATACCACCAGACTTGTGGTCCACTCCCTCGCTCAAAACGTAAGGCTGGTGACAAATCTTTCCAAGTCAGGGATGCAAATTCTACGAGAATCACAGAATCAATTATTGCAGTGATTCTTGTAGTATACAAATATGTGAGTCAATTTCTCCCATTAAATCATGCATTAAGTGTTATCATTTCAAATCAATTTGATTCTCGCAAACTCAGATGAATTTGCATCCCTGCAAGTCATGGGTCCTACATGTAAACTTTGGAACCAGCTCCCGGTTGAAGTCATATACATGTATGTGTTTCTTTTTCATACATTTGTAAAACCTGTTTTTAAAATATTGGAGCAATTTAGATCAAAATAACACTTGGAATTCAATAATGTTGGTGAAAAGCTTACAGGTACACTTATATAACATATACATGTAAGCTATAAATTGCCATTTGAAAAAAAAATCAGATTATTTACCTTTAAGGGACCTTTAAGTACTGCAATTTCATATATCCTTGGAAGGCTTGTATTTTTCTCATTTCAACTATTGGGTGAACTCTATCCCATTATGATGCTACATGTATGGACATTAATATGGATTGTTTACAGGCAAAAATATTTGTACAGCACCTTACATGTATGGGTTTTTAGTATTATAATATGTACACTGTACACACAAATACTGCTCACTTTTAAAAAGGTGTCAGATTCTATATAATTATAAAATTTTGGACTTTTTTGGAAGACACTCCTGATATCTGGCCACTGTTTTGCATTACCTTATATCACAAGCCCAAATGACTACTACATTTTTCACAAAAATCAATAAAATCAGCTTTAAAGCAGCATTTCACATGTACAAATAAGTATTTACAATGTTCAGAACATATGATTTCCTGAAATCATTACACTTTTCTCAGAACAGGCAGTGTGTACATGTATTTAGAATGAAGCCAGTGTATTCAGGGCAAGATGAAACCGCACTCTGAAGATATCCAAGTAAACACTAAAAATTAACGGAAAAAGGCCAGAAGTGATTTGGTAAATCGGGAAAAATCAAAAGTCAGATTTTGGCATGTCTGTAACAAGTATACATCACATCCCGCAAGTGATAAGATCAAAAGATGCCAAAATCCATACAAAACCGGATATTTTATGTAGAGAGTACTATCCGTATGGACACTTTAATAGGCTACATACAACCTTTAAATGAATGGAGATTCATATAATTTCAACAATACTGATTCCCTCCTTTTCTGTCAGTTTTTCAGTTGAAAGAAATACATGCAACTTAGGAGAATTCGCCTGACTTATCCTTCGAATTTCTGCAAATTTCAAATATTTTTACTCTTTTGGGCGAATCATTGATAGTGTCTTTAATGTAATTACTATTTATTTTGTTAAAAATCATAATCAATGTTGTATTTATCACCTGGGTGTTGCAAAACATTCTAAAAAATTAAGCCTTTTACAATTTTGTTCAGCTATAATGCTCATTTGAAAAATATCACAAAAACCTGCTCTTCACAAATATACAGAGTTAATCTACTTATGAATACCACGATGCATTTTAAAGGTGGGTGACCCAATCGACATCCTCGTCCCCACTTGATTAAAATAGAGATTTAGTATCAGAAGAAAGTTCATATATGTACATGCATTCTTCTCATTACCCCAGTGAAAATTTTTGGCTTAAGGTATAGATAATACATATACAGTGTATTTCCTTTTGATTTTATGAACAAAATGTTGCCAAATGTGGTTGGTCCACATTATTTAGATGTAACACACACAGTCCTATTGGCCACTGTAGTACACATTTTTGCTTCTACTATCCAAATGGTTGGACCGTTTTAAACTACAAATTTGCAATCAGATATTTTTGGTGATACGCTTCCATGCATTCAAAGTTGCAATCGGTTGTCATGGAAGGAGATGGTGAGATATTCAAATTTTAAAACAACATTCTACTCTTAATTATCTTAATTTCTTTTTATACATTGTAATTAGGCTTGCTAACCTACAGTGTGGTACGTACAATATGAAATGACTGCAAGTTTGAAACATCTACAAAATGGGCTCAACTACCTTCCTAAAAGTTGTTTGCTACCCACTGCATTATGTTATCAAAAGTTCTAAAACCAAGATCATTCACTGAAGTCGTCACTGGAGGAGGATATTAGCCTATCTTCATATTCATCATCGGTTTCAGTCTCATCTTCATTTCCACAGATGGTTTGATATGTGTCATCATCATCATCATCATCTTCATCGCTACTACTCTCCAACCTTGGTCCGTCTACATCTTGGTTTTGTAGGACATCACTTTCTTGCTGCATCAACTGACATCCGTCGACAGCATTCTGCAAAATTTGCCATGTTCTTTGCGTGTGTTCCGCGTCATAAAACGGATAACGCTTCTGAAATGTTTCAAATGTGAAAGTATATTGACATTCACTTACAATGTCATCTATGTATGACATAGGAACGCCAGATGCCAAGTCACTTCCTGCAAGATACCGTGGTTGGTTTATGTCCAATAAACTAGTGCGATATTCAAGCAGTGCATCTCGTAGATCCGCTCTGATGTTAGCCGAAACTTGACGTTGTGGAGGGAGTTCGTCGGTCTCCTTTGTGCAGATGAAGTGCTTAAGAATCTCCTCTTCATCGGGGCAGGTGTATGGACACGCACCGGGACCACCATTAGCATCACATGTACATTTTCTAGGCACAAATGTCGCAGCATTCGTGCAAGCACTCGTCAGGTCGTGCACTGACTGCAAAGTCAACTCCAAAAGCCTTCCAAGAGAAGTTTCTCGTCTGCATTTGTCTTTGTTCACAACGTACTGCTTCATACGATCCTCTGTCCGAGTACCCTGATACATACCAGGGTAGGAGATGAGTACGGAAATCGCCTGCTTCCCATCTCTTCCACAACGACCGCTCTCTTGCATGTAGTCGTCGATTGCCATAGACGCACCCAGATGGATTATGGTGTATACACCCTGCACATTGACGCCCATTCCAAAGGCTATAGTGGCAAACAGTAGACGAATGCAGCCATCGATTTGCTGGAAGTCATACACAACTTTCTTCTGTACATCACATGAGTGCTCCCATGGTACATTGCAAAGAGTGGACAGTCCTTCCCAAAAAAATCTGTTGAAAAAATCCCATAGAGATTGGTGCATTGTTCATGTGATCTGCAGTACATAATTATACGCGGCATCGCTTGCTTCAGGTTTGCCAATCGTTGAATCAACCAATCGAAAGAAGCAGGAGTACTGTACAATTTAGGGGTTAGTGATTTAACAACTATGTATTTGATGTTTGGTCTGTTGGGCGATTCTGCAATGACATATGCATCTACTAATGCCAGACTGTCCATCACAGATCTTTTGACACTGTCGGTTGCAGTTGCTGTTAAGGCGACAACTGGTATATGCGATGGAAGGAAAGCACGCAAATCAGCTAATTGTCCATATTGGCATCTGAAAGCTTGCGTGTTCTTGTTGGAGTGACCCCTGTGTAGTAGATAGAGATGAAAACAAAAAGGAGTGAAAATAAAAATGTAATTTCTTGTTAAGTAAGACGTGTGAAAATGTTTTTCGATTTGAACCAAATTGTCACTGCATTAAGTTGTAGTATTTCTCATCAGCTAATGATCACCTCTATCTAATGTGCAACCCAACTTAAAGGTGAGTGACGCACTAAAACAACCTCGTCTCCCCACTTCCATCAAAATTGAAATTTTGGTATCAGAAGAAAATTGTGTTTTTCTCATAATTACATAATGAAATGTAAAGGCCCCTGATATTTCCTTTTGATTTTAATGAACAAAACCTTTCCAGGTGCCCCATCCGCTTTTTCTGTGTTGTAGGAAGAACCATCACCTACATACTTTAATTCCAAAATTTTGAATCCGACATACCATTTTCATGTGAACGGTAATTGTCTGTATTGCAATAGCCCATAGAGTACCGTACATGTACAAAATATTTTCCGGTTACCGTAAACAAGCTAGCATCGAAATCAAAAAGCATCAAAATGTAAAACAAAGTCATTCAAAATATTTTGCAGATGAGATGAGACTTGAAAGGTTTCTAATGATACCAAAATAGCAGGTTCGATGGTGTGAAAGGTGCATGTCCCTAACACTTGTCCTACAGGTATGTTTTTTTTTTTTAGGCCAGAATTAGTTCAAAAGTTCTTTCCAAACGGCTGAGCCTATTTAACTCAAAATTAGTGATAATTTCGGTGGTGGTGGTGGTGATATGCTTCCATGTGCGGAAGAAAGCATAAACTGACCATGATCGAGTCACCCGCCTTTTTAAAGCGACACTGGCACATTTTCACAAAATATGAAATTTTTCAAGGTGATCGCCAATGATAGTCTAGACCATTGTAATAGTTTATATACAAAAATAACATGGCCAAAAACAGATAGGGACATTAATAAGAGGCTAAAAACATACAGGTAATTTGTAGGCCAACTTTTTGCCGTAATTTTAATCAACAAATATGTCCATTGCATGAATATCATAGACACGTATCATTGATATTAAAAACACAAAGGTCACAGACCGTTCAAAGAGGGTTCATGCCATGGGAATCGGGCTCCGGCGTGTTTTTCTGTGTTTACGTGAATTCCGTCTTGTGTTGAATAAACGTCGCCGGCGACATAAAATCGTTCCGTTTTGCCATAAGGGCGCTGATTTGGTCTTAAACATTTCGGGTGAGGGCTAATAAAAGCTCTACCAAAGTATCATATTTTGAAAATCGTGAGGGCGCAATATTTTTTCAAATGTGCCAATATCTTAAAACAAGGGCAAAAAAACAAGAGTAAAATATACAGCAGGAAAAAGTCTGAAATAAGGGTGCCAATACAAATTGCTTGTTAAAAACCTGCATAAATTTCAGTCGTAACTTCTCATGTGCAAGTCAATTAAAAGAACCCATTTTGAAGAGGAAATATTTGACGGACGTCTTTCGATCCCTCCTCAAAAAAGGCTCAAGGATACCAAAACACCTCTCGGATAAGTAATCTGCTAGAAAACTAAACCAATTACGCTCAAATTCTAGACTCTATAAGGAACACTTGCATATGAGTCGGTTGGAACGGCTTACGCGCTGTCTTATACGACATTTTTTTTTATTATTATCAAAGCAACATTTTAAGCCTTTTAAATTAAGATAATGAAAATAATAACCAGTTTTATGTAAATGTGACTTTAGCGCCGTAAAACAGCCTCAAAGTGCCATGTTCTGATTTTAATAAAAGCTACAGTGGGCCCGCAAATGTACATATATCTCGCGTAAATTAACAAAATAGATTTAAGGTGGGTGACCAGGTTTCCACAAAGAAGCGCCCCCATTTTTTTTTATCCAACACGGTTTATATATAGATATATATAATAGAATGTTTACCAATGAATTAGATCGCACCTGAAGTGAAATAGCCAAACTGTCTTTATGTTTATAAGCCTGATTAGTATTTTCTGTCGTGCACCACAGAAATTCAAAGCATGGTTTTCTTTGGAGACGATTTATCAATGGTAGACAATTTCACAAAACAATTTTTTCATAAAAGCTTCCTCCAAACGTTTTAGGTATAGGTGCATGGTCTACAACCGATTTAGTGCAATTTGAGAGAAATTCGTAAATAATCCTTTCACTTTAATCAAAATTCAGATTTCGGTATCGGAAGTTTAGCTCCTATAATTACTTTTTCTTTAAAATATCCTAGTGAAACTAAGGCCCATGAAATGTTTGCTTAATCGATCCATTTTATATCAAAACTTGTAATCGGACGTTCTTTTATGATATATGCTTCCATGTGGTGGAGAAAAAAAATCAATGAAAAATTGGACCATCGGGTCACCCATCCGTAATGATGAAAATGTTATAGATTGGGCGCGATCATTTAAATGTTCGCAAACTTTAAGACTCAACTGTGGCGTGGACAATTTTCAACAAACAACCTCCCGATTGTGTTTCTCTCAAAGAAAAGTAGGCTAGACATAAAAAATACAAGTGAAGCAATGTGCAAAGCAAACTAATAAAGCAACAAAACCTAATATTTCACTCAGTTAAAATAATGCTTGTCATTCCGTCGGAAGCATAATACTGCAATAATGTTGGTCATAACAAATGTGCATATTGACCCGTGCGTGTTAATAAATTGCATAATTCTATCAAATACATAACACTTCGACAAAACAAGGAAAATGAATCTGCCAGTTGAGGGGGAAGGGTCTCAAGATCCCACAATGGAAGTTTTTCCTCAGTTTAGTCCTCAAATATCTTCTTGATAACCGATGGCGATAAAAATATTAGCGGTATAGAAAGCCGGAATTGCGGGAAAAGTGAGGGTTAATTCGGCGAGGAGTTCTCCCCCGGGCGGTGTCAACCAAATTCTGAGATGAAAACGGAGTTAGACCAACTTCATTGTTGAGGTAGGTCGGTAAATAGTATTTGCAATTCAAAGTAGACATGTAATACTAAAAAGGCTTAGAAAATTACTGTATTGGGCTATATTTCATGGAAAACAATACTGTTAAATTGTATGTCCAATTTCCAGGGCCATAATGACCAATATAGAATTAGAAGTGGGGCAATTAATCAAATTGAAAGAATACTATTTTTTTATATTTACACGTTATGTACTACAATTTGCAGGAATTTGAGGACACATTATGGCGAAATGGCCCTTGGCATATCTAAAATCGAATGAACAGAGGTTGAAAGGAAAACATTAGTGTGCTTTCATCCAATTTCGTTAGAACAAGAATTACTATGTATACTAAATCGAGTGTATATTCTGGAATCGTACGCCCGTTTTTAACGATACCTACCCCTTATTTATAAACTATTATCATTAAATTACTAATTGTTAAATTGAAACGGGATTGCGAATGTTCATCCCATTTCGCAGAAAGGGAATGTATACGCAATTTTTGCAATAATATGCAACATTGTGCGAAAATCGCTCGGGAAAAGGTTACTTCGGTGCAGCCCTGATAAAAGATGAAATCCAGGAAAAATCCTGAGAATCACATAACGACTATATTATAGTTTTATAAGCTTCTGTGTAAAGTTGCAAGGAGAGATTTTTAAATACAAGAGTGTCCCCTAAAAGTGAAATTCAATTTTGCACTGGTGTAGCTTTCAATCAAAAAAAATATCCCTTTCTTTCTTGTAAGCCGCTAACTGTTTCTTTGGTATTCAAAAATTATGCATCCAGCCTATGTTTTCTATTGAAAGCTACTCTGTTGTTTCCATTTCACGTTTATTTCTGTAGTGGTCAAATAATAGGATCTATTTGAGTGGTCTAATCACTATATCACAGAACTGAGGCTTGAAATCTCTCCTTGGAACAACCTTTAAGCAAGTCAAGCTAAAATCGCGTTCGATAGCTATAATGTCTTGAATATGGGCCTATAACTAATAAATTTGAGGTCAATCATTAACTGTTAATTTATAGACGGACGTTCGTGGATGGAGTAACGGGACTGAATAGCACCATTGTTTCATCAATCATCTTCTCTGCTTCAATCAACAATGTTAAGATATATGAACATAATTATACAAATCATTTTAGCAATCGACATCAAATGCATAAACATGATCAAGATCAAAATGTAACAAATCAGGACGCGAGGAAACAACCTTCATAGTCAACACTGTTGGTATAAAGTCACCCATAAATAGATGAGCTTACAATGCGCACAAGTAACTCGAATTTATCTAAATTTGGTCGGCAATATTGTATTCAAAAGCACACATTTCAGTTGTCAAGTGGGCGTTTTTTTGAAACCAAAATACAAAATCTATGATGGGAAATAGTGCAGATGGGTTCCCTTTAACTGTTTTAATGTTAGGGCGAAAAGAAGTAATTGCCGGCTTTACAAAAACGGAACAATAGTATAGGTCCAATGTCGCGGATTTTGATAGAAATTCTTTATTTATAGCTCCATGGTTGTCGTTGGCTCACGGAAGGTTTCCCAAGTGTGACCACATCCACTCTGTCACTAGAAGTATAATATATAAGTTACGTACCCATTTGGCAATGCAATGGCCTCATCGATGAAATTTCCGCATACGTTGACGCACATCTCTGTTGCACAATAGATCTTTACCATGTTGGCTGGTGAGAACCTCGGTGCTTTGCAAATAAGAGTAATGGACCCTTCTTTGAAACACGAGACACTTGTTGATCCCATTTTTCATCATTGTGTTCACATAGATGTCAATGATGGAATCTTCAAAAGTCCTCCAATACGATATCGGGGTCTCGGATAACGCTGTGATCGGTGAAACAACGACAGCTATAGATCGCGACGATCTTGGGTCCAATTTTTTCTTCTTCAAAAAGTCGATACAAATTGGAGCTCCATGGAAGATCGTTGACTTTCCATAACCTGTGGGCAGATTTACAAACACAGGTCCCGACCGTGTAGAAAACGCGTCAGGGCTTCTTTCTGATGTTGTTTCACTGATAATTTTAATATTCCGGCGGCATAAGTGATTGGCGTCGTCAAAGTCAGCACAAGAATGTGTGTCAAGTCCATCGTGGTTATTTTTTCAGTCTTAATGTGGTAGAATGCAATAGAAAAAGAAAAGGGCAATATCTTGCGAATTTGTAAAATTCCACAATGTACAGCGACGTGCACTCGTAAGTCTAGCTTTTAGTTTTGTTGTCTTGTATATCATTAACCTTAACTGAATAGTGGAATTGTTGTTACCTTAACTTAGTGACAAGCTTTTGTTATTGTATAACACTTATTGTGCAGTGGAGGCGAATTTCAAACCCTATACAAAAGGAATAAACTGAACTACAACGCCTACAATATTGTGTCTGCTCTTTCGATAATTTGGTGGTGTGGTTCGTGCTATGTGTAGTATGTGTTGTTCCAAAATTATTAAGTGACGGTCGTTGTCAAATACATTTGTCCTGGGCAATGCGATTTATACAGAAAGATAACTTGAAGTAAAGAAGGGACGCTTGAACTTAGTCACAATGCGTTTCTTTCAATTAACTTCAATTTTACAACTGGACTTTTGATTTGTTGGATAAGTTCTTCGGGTTTAAAGGCAACGTTGACGGGAGTGAGGGATGGATGAATGCTGTATGATGACATGTATAACTAGAAAAATATACCTTGAAAATTTGAGTCTTGGATACGTTATTAAGGAGTATATACGGCCTTCTTTTTGCAGAATCATTTGTATTGGAGGATATAGACCTCAGGGATGAAAATTCGACGAGAATCACAGAAGCGATTCACGCAGTGATTCTCGTAGCTTCCAGATATGAGAATCAATTTCTCTTCTCCCATTGAATCATTATTAAAATGTTGTCATTTCAAGTAAGGTTGATTCGCAAACCACACGAATTTGGGGGGCAAACCCCTGGACCTTACTTTTAAATTTAACGTTTCATCACTATTTAAAACATTGCCGTTACAATCCGGACTTTCAACTATTTTTTATAAGCTAAATGCATTTTTTTTAAACACATTAACGGGGCCTCTGAACCAGAGCTAACGTTTCAAATTAATATATTAGATCACCCGGTGGTGTAAATATGCTAGACAAATCGCGAATAGAAGAAAAAATCAAAATTATAAAGTACGGACATGCTAATTCATATTCCTTCTAAGCGTTGCAACTGTATTAATGACTTTTTGAAAATCGACAACTGTTCTAAGTGGAGATTGCATATAATTTACGGGTCCCTCAAAATTTCATAGTGTTTTCTGGAAATCATAAGATTATATTGTTTGCCATTGATAATCGAATATTGTTTTGACCAAAATTACTGGGCATGACTCCAGCCGCTGCCAAGGGGGTCCGTACGCACACTTACTACTCTGCAGGCTGCTAATTAGATCCGTCACCGAGTGTCAGGTCCAGTAGATCACTTGTAGAAATGCCCCTACATTGGTCGACGGGCTATTACCATTCAACGGTCCACTTAAAGATCTCACACACTTAATTTATCCTTGGGTAAATACCCATGTGGTTTCGATAAAATGCCCCAATCAATGAAACATACATCGCAACGCGGTGTTGTATATTTGTTACTAATTAGGCGGCTACAAGTCGAACTGTGCAAATGTAGGAGATCAATTTTGATGCCGTGCTCAGGCACGCCTGAAAATGCGTATTTTCACAGAGCCGACTTGTCGTCGCCCTTCCGTGGGCCTTTATCATGGGGCGTAGGACATGGTTTTGGGTATGACGGGTAAAGTCGGCTCTGAGCAGAGCTACTAACTCGAGCCTATCAGCTACCTTGGCCGTGTCGCCCTCCTAATTTTGAATCGATCTCTCCTTTTCCCGTTTAACGCCGAACCATTATACTGTTGGATGATTTAACCAGTAAATTGACAACCGTCTGTCGGATGACGACCGTCACCTTAGCAATGCGAGAAGTAGCAGTCTGTGATTCTTCAAATCTATACTTAAATATTACCTGAGAAATACGCCGAACGATACTAGTACAAAGTAACAAAAGTCGGGACTCAAAGTGTAAGTGTTCATAGCAGTGAACCTCTCCGAAATGGCAGGCGGGTTAATTGAGACATGATTTTGCAATTCGGCAAGGTCCGATGGGAGCTAATAAAGGTGAGGGGCGCTAAATGGGTCAAAAACGTTAGTAAATATTTTTCCTCCTCAGTTCAGCCTATAAGTGGTAATAAAGTGTAATTCGTGTAATTTGGTCATCTTTCTAATCAGGATAGAAAATCGTATCTTGACATTGTTTTATTCCAATCGTCACATCTACGTCTCATGTTTATTCCCTGGGTGTGAACGGGCACTGTTGTGAAATGTTGTAGAGATCATGTGCACGCGCTTGTTGCACGGGTCACATCTTCTTCCCACATGTTCGCCAGACTCGGTTATCGTGTTTATTTCGAGTTGTATATTCTCCATTTCATTATAATCCTTATCGTCAATGTTCAGTTTTTTGCTTGATTAGAAATTTATCTATTCACAGACTCCTCCCCAACAATCCGACGATCTGAATGTCCGCTCGAAAACAAACAACAAGAATGTGTCTTCTGCTCATGGTGATCCCCCAATTATTTTACAAACAACCATGTGTTGTCGACGGAGCTAACAAATCGAGTACACACGTGATTTTACGATGTTTTTTTATGGCAAATGACCCCCTGAGTAGCGCCCAAAACGGCTGGGTTTTCCGTGGATTGCCCTTTAGCCGACGACCCGAGTAAACATTAGTTTGGGGAATCACACTGGGGGCCACGATAACTATTCACCGGCTTTGGTTTTTATGGATGCTTTATGTCAGAACAATTGGTCAGTCGGTCAATATGCATCATTATTAATATTAATAATAATCCTCCTTTTTTTCCATATTAAAACAAACTACTAAACACCTTTGATTCCATGAGGTACTTTTTAATTTTTTTAAAAATCAACTACTTTAGAGACATTTCTCCCTTTGGAACCGACCACTAGAAAAAGGGGAGATCGGCCACTTGTATCTTCTGGATCTCGGAGGCAAGGATCATATACGGCACGAATAATGGTTGGGTGTATAGGGTCGTCGAGTGCCAAAATTGTTTAAACACGTATTTCACTACGGAATCATCGCAATCTCATCTATGCGCGAGGTCACGCGCCATAGAAAACGTTTTAACCAAGGTGGCCTCGCCAGTGGTGGTAAGCTTAGCCTGGCTGATCACTTTCGATTGATTAGTGGATCAAAGGTCATCGGGGGATCATTCAAGGTCAAAGGAGGTCAATGGGTTAAACATGGTTTTTCGGAGATCGAGGGTCGAAAAAAAAAGCACTTCCATAAACTGGGTAGGTGGGTGCCCCTTGACACGAAGACCAAATTTGTATTGTCTGTGGATCAAAGGTCATCAGGGACATTCAAAGTCAAATGAGGTCAAATGGGAAAATTTGTGTATGGACATGAAACTTGGAAGGTTGGGTTGATTTGTTGATTGCCGCCAATTTTAAAGGTCCAACTAGGGGTCAGTAGGGTCATTCCCCAGTCAAGAGGATAAACGTCGGTGTCTCGGAGACCGAGAGTCACCTACACGGTCCTTAAACTTGGTGGGTGGGTGCCCCTTGACCAGTCGCAACTCATTTTTGTCTTGGTTTGTGGATCAAAGGTCATCAGGTCATTCAGGTCAAAGGAGTCAAATGAGGTAAACGTTGGTGATGGACCATGAAATTTGGAGGTGGGGTTCGTTTTGATGCAAAATTTTAAAGGTCTTAAAATTATCTATATATTATAGAACCAGTGGTCCGTCTGTGTGTCTGCCTGCCTCTATTTTCCTCGGAGCCCGAGGGAAACTTGTGGGTGTGTCAACTGGGGCCCCTTACCGAAAGAAGACCGGGTTTTGTATTGGTTAGTGGATCAAAGGTCATCGGGTTCATTGATGTCAAACAGGTCAATTGGACCTCTTCCATTCTTCTCAGAGACCGAGGGTTGAAACTTGGTGGGTGGTGCCCCTTACCTCCGAATACTGAGATTGTATGGTTAGTGGATACTTGGAACTTTGGATTAAACTTGAAGGGGTTTTTGGTCGGTTTTTGGATCCAAAATTTTTGAAGGCTGACAAGGTGCGATGTAGGTAGGTGGGGGGGGGTCATGTTCAAGGTCAAATGAGTTAAATTTTTGTTTCTCGGAGACGCAGGGTCGCACGTTCCTGAAACTTGGTGGGTGGGTGCCTCCATGACCGTCCGAAGACCGGGTTTATATTGGTTAGTGGATCCAAAGGTAATCAGGGGTTCATTTTAAGTTCAATAAGGTTCAACTGGGTAAACCATGGTGTATGGACATGAAACTTGGGAGATTGGGTCGGTTTTTTTTTCAGGTTTTGATGCCGAAAATTTTTAAGTCATACAAGGTCAGTTAGGGTCATTGCAAGGTCAAATGAGGTTAAAAAAACGTTTGTTTCTTCGAGATAAAGGGTCGCATGTTTTCCTGAAACTGGTGGGTGGGTGCCCCTGACCGTCCGAAGACGAGATTGTATTGGTTAGTGATCACAGGTCATTAAAGGTCAAATGAGGTCAATAGATAAAATTGGTGTATTGGACTGACACTTGGAGAGTGGGGTCGAATTTTGACGCCAAAAATCTAAAAGGCACAACAAGGGTATCAGGGGTCATTCAAGTTGAAAGCTCACATTGGTGGGCAGGGTCTATATGGTTGATGCCCAATTTGTAAAGTCACTGACAGGTCACAGGTCATTCAAGATCAAATGGGGAAACAGTGGTGTATGGACTTGAAACTTGGCAGGTGGGGGTCCGATTGTGATGGCCGGAATATTTTAAAGGTCCAACCACGTCCTCGGGGGTCATTCAAGGTCCAATGGGGTAAACATGATTATGGCCATGAAACCGACAATTCAGTGGCAGGGTTATTGTTGATGCGAAAATGTTAAATGTCACCAATGTCAGCATTGGGTTATTGAAGTCAATGGCGGTCAATGGGGTACACTTTGATGTTGGACATGAAACATTTTGGAGGATATGGGGTCGAGTGTTCATTGCCGAAAATTTTAAAAAGGCACAACAAAGTCATTAGGTTTCATTCAGGTCAACAGGAACCCCAAAACTCAAGGGATGACTCCAACTTAACAACTACGCATTCCCTAACCCAATTGATGGGTTACTACTGCATCATTGAGCACCGTTTAGATTTGCACAACAACACTTTGAAGCACTAGGTTTGTCAATTAAAGTCGGGCCGTGGCGACTCAATTAAGGTAGCAATTGCAACAACTGTGTCAAATTCTGCTGAACTAAATGTCAAAATTTATTATGAACTGTCCGTGCGTTCGTTGCCTCTACGCATGTGTCTGATGTCACTATATTTATCTTTATTAGTGAGAAAGGGGAATCTTCAAAGCATATTGAGAAGTCACTCCATTCCTATTTTGTTAGATTTAAATTCTACCTCAAAATGTGTAATTTTGCACTGGGGATGCTGATTTGAATTATCCTTGATACTCTTTTTAATAGTCCATGAGCTCCCCTACAGACCCGTATACACTTACTCCGTCAGAGAATTTTAAGGTTGGTTTTGAGTTACAAGTCATAGACTTCCAAACCTTCAAGGTGAAATTCCCAAATCCAACCCTGGCAAACTCTTGTAAGCCATTTTTTGCAAAGTGGGCCACCTTGACCATTTTTGAAAATATTGTTAACTTAAATGTCACATTCCAGAATTATATCAGCTAAAAAAGTCAAATCAGGGTGTCTTTTTTCATAATTCTGACATTTCCAATCCACTGAAAGTTTTTTAAAATTTTGAAACCGTCACACACAAACTCTAATTATGGCCATATATTTTCAAAATGGCGCCAGCAATAATATGAAAAACACAATGCCATAAATTTGGTACAAATTAACTGAAAGGTAGCTCAATGCTGTCGATTCATAAATTCTGACATTTTCAACGCACCGGAATGTTTTGAAAATTAAAACCAGAGTAATCTCTAATGACGACCTTATTTTTCTAAAATGGCAATTGCCGTCGGCCATCTTGAAAAACATAAAAGTGTCACATTGCCAAGGATATACACTAAAAGGTAGCATGAGAAGCATCATTTTCATTCCCACTATTCCCACATTTCCAACTCAATGAAATGTCTTAAAATTCGTAATCTTTACAAACTATTAAAGTATGACCGTTAATTTTCAAAATGGCCAGCTATCACATCCATTTTAGACATAAAATTTTATAATTCTGCTGCACCAGATCAGTTAAGAAGGTAAATGAGGTGTCAGTTTCAATCAATTCTGACATTTCCATCCCAATGGATGGTTTGAAAAGTCACAATTTAAGCAAACTCTAGATACGACCATCTAGTTTGCAAAATGGCCGTCGTGCACCCTTTGAACAACATATGCCCTAATCTTCACCAGTCGGCTCCAAATGTGAGCAGTTTTCTTTTTTCTTTTTTCATTCAAATTCTGGCATTTACAACCTAGTGAAATGGTTATTAAAGAGTTACATTTTTATATCAAAATGATAACAATAATCTAAATATCAGGAAAAAGGACCATTGAGTGCGATTCATGTCCATAGTCAGGTGGACATTTTTCATTGCCACAATGGTCCCTGAAATCTCTATGTACTGGTCCTGTTTTTGTATCCAACAAGTTATGGCTTGCATGTTCACGACAATGGTGTCATTCTACCAGTTAAGGGTCTGAAGTCATTACCTCCTAAATACTTTCAAGGCAAGTATTTCAGGAGGTGAGGTGGGGTGGGGGCAAACAGTGGGGGCAAAGTGAAATTGAGGGTGAAGTAATTGTTTGGTGTGCAAAACATCAACAGTTTTGAGATTTTAAACCAATTTTGGTCCACAATCACTGTTTTTTGGCCACATGTTGTGTTTTTTGGCCACAAATCTGTCATTTTTCTTCTGGGCTGGTGGAAACTGGGCAAGAAAAAATTAAAGGAACCCCCCCCCCCCCCGGCCCCTACTGTCCATGACTCTTCTTCTAACCCCCATAGTTATTTCCCCCGTTTTAACGTTTTTCCCCATTTTTATACTTTGAAACACGTGCACAATTAACTTATAAGTTTACTTTTTTTTCATGAAATTGGTAGAAGCATTATGCATTAAAGGTTTGTTATCCTATCAACACATTAAAACCTATATTAATGTGGCCATTTCTTGTCAAGCGTGCTCATATCAATGGTTAAACAGTATCTCCCCGAGTAAATTTACGTTTTCTCTTCTTTCTGCGTAATTGTTTGGATTAATCTATTTTTTTTGTTAAAAAACAATTCAAGCAAGCAACTTAAACCAAAATATGTTTTATCTTTAAATTAAAGCGACACTGGGCCGGAACGTTAATTCCCAAATGCCTTATAAACAATGAATATCAAGACTCGTACTCGTACTCATGTCAAAAACCACAAGGTCCAGACCGGCCAACAAGATACTCATGTGGAATCAACTCTTGCCATAGCGTTTTCCTTGTTATTAACCGATTTCCGTCCTTTGCTGAAAAAAAATTGCCGATCATTTATTATAAAATCGTTCGGTTACCATAAGGACGCTGATATTTGGTCTTAATTATTTCAGGTGATGGCTAATGTTACAACTTTACGATCAAATCCTGTGGCAAACAGTGTTTAAGCATTTATTTAAAAAAAAAAAAAAAAAAAAAAAAATATATCAGAAAATGCACTTGAGCAGCTTAGAATATCTCCCGTAGAAAAGTCATCAATATAGTAAGAACTTGTTTCTTCTTTCTAAGACATAGATGACTCTTCTTCTGATCAGATTAAAACAACACCCAAAACTTTTTATTGGTTCTTTCGTAAGACAACTCCCAAGCATTTCACTCACTAATCAACTCACTAATTTCAAGTGATGATATGTATACATAGTGCATTGTGTCCACTTGTGTTATTTAGGTGTGATATAACAATAAAAAGCTAGTTTTAGAGGTGATTGAAAAAGTTATAAGGCTGCTAAGTACGGCTGTCGTGGATTTCTGATGAATCCTGGAAAACAACATCTGAATACTTGATGGTGCTATTTTCTTTTATGTCAAACTTTCTTAACTATAACACTAGATTGTAAAATGCCAGAATCAAGTGAAAAGTTCACAACATTTACTTTGGTAGTTGGATCTGTCCCGCAATAATGCTTTTTATCTGTTTAAAGATGGCTGCCGGCAGCCATTTTGAAAATATTGTCCGTCATAAGAGTTTACTCTACATCTGGCTTTAAAGTTTCCAAACCATTCCAGTGGGTTGAAAAATGTCAGAAGTGAATGAAATCGACACCGTCACTTCGCTTGCATGAATGGTACCAAATTATGGCAGTTTATGTTTTCATAATCTCTGCTGGCAGCCATTTTTGAATGTTGGCATAATTAGAGTTTTGAGGTTTTGAATTTTAAAAACACTTCAGTGGATTGGAATGTCATAATTTATGAAAAAGACCCTCTTTTGCTTTTTTAAGCTGATATAATTCCGAAATTTGACCAATTTTATGTTTTTTTTCACAAATAGGCCGCCCGTCAAGCCATTTTGAATACCAAAAGTGGCTGTTCACCACGAGTTTGCCAGGTTTGGAATTTTCCACCTGACCTAAGGGTTTGGAAAGTCCTAGCATATGTCAACTCAAAATCAACATTAAAATTCTCTGACGGCAAGTGTATACGGGTCTTGGGCAGCTCAAGGACTATTATCTTCAGGGGTGCACCATTGGGACATAGTGTTGGGGGTTAAGCAGAATTATTTTCCCCTACCAAATGGAACACTTTTTTGGGTGTCAAAATTTTATATTTCAATGTTAAAGGCCGACTCAGAGATTTCCCGATGAGGGCGCACTGAACCCTGCCCATGCATAATCTTTGCTCCAATTTTTTACCACATAGGGAGGAAAATTGGAGAATGTGTCATTGCAAAATCATTTTGATCGGTCAGAAATGGCTTAAGAGTTAGTTAAGAGGTAGTAAGTTGCTATGACCAAAATTAACCTTGAAGTCTTCTTTTTGTCCCTGCACAAGTGTGAGGGTATGCATGTAAGGGAGAGGCACATGGGTAAAAGATTTAAAAGATTAAAAATATAATTCATAAGAGAAGTGAGAGAACTATGAATTTTCTACTCAGTCATGTGTATGAGTTTCACTTAATATGTGTGGACATACTGCACTCCTACTGCAGTGGTCTTGGTTATGTGAACATGAAAAAATTGGTTAAGCCTGGACTATAAACCTCCACACACTCTAACCATATTTTTCTGTAGCACTGACTGCACAATGGATATTCGTAGCTTAGGCGACCAAAATAAAAAAAAAACCCTGTTTTTACGGGCCCGACCAAACCCTGATTTTTCAGTTTGCAGGATTTTTTTTTTTTTCAGTTTTTCCAAAAATTGATGTAAAATACGCCTGTTTTTAGCCCAAATTTATTCAATTTGGCAAATATTTGTACAAGAAATTGGTTGTAAAAAATTTAAATATTTTCTCTTGATTTTCAGATTTGGGGCTATTTAGGCCAATCATTTTTTTTTGTTAAACACCCTTTCAAAAAAAACAAAAAATTTAAAACGAAAAAAAATCGCCCGATTCGACCGACCGACCTACTCGAAGGTTCGGTCGCCCGTAAAACAGGGTTTTCTTTTTTCGTTGCCTGATAGTAAGGCAGGGCCTTGCTAAGTATGAAAATAAAAGGTCCACAAAAAATGGAGGTCAGATAACTCTATACAATGACCAGTGATGTGGTCGGACTGGGCAAGGCAAGTGCAGGTGAACTTGCTATAGCAATGGATATGCCAATAATAGCTTGTTGTATAATTGGGCATATTGTTTTACAGGGGGAGCGGTTGAAAAGCGGAAGTGATTGAAATAGGCTCTTCCCAATACCTCATTGGCCATAGATGTCAGTGGTATGAGAACCAGACGCTGGTCATAAGCTCAAAGCTGTGTTTTTAACCCCTTCAGTTCTTGTAAAATAGGTTTTAACATTGTAAGTCAGTAGCTTTTGTGATGTGGCTTCTCAAGGGATCGATCTGAATTAGCGGTTATAACATGGAGAATCAGTAAAATTTTGAGATGGTTCCCCTAATGACAGACCAGTGTTTTGGTGAAACCATCTCAACCACTGACTTAAGACTAGACTCTGTCCACCTGGAAGTATAGCATAATCAATGTCTCCTATACGTGTCTCCTAATTACCGTAACCACTCGGGTGTAAGCCCACCTTCAGGTATAATCCCACGCCAATTTTTAAAGAAAATACAGCTAGCATATACTCGGGTACAAGCCCAGATGGTAATTTGAGCATTCAGGAAACACTGCACAAACAAAATCACATTTCAAAACTTGGAACTATTCTATAGAGCCATCAAAGTAAGGCCCAATGTATTGGGATGGCTTGTTGACTAGAATTACTTTGAGGAATGTGATGTGAAAATTGAACTTTAATTTTTAATGTTTTAATATATGCCACAGCAAAAGTGTACATAACATAGTATCTGGTGAATAATATGCTCTTGAATCATGATATTGCAATTTTGTATCTGATATTTGTTCCCAAGTTCTAGCCCCTCATTGGGTATAAGCCCACCCCTATTTTGAAGTAAAATCTTCCTCTTTGGGGGTGAGCTTATACCCGAGTGCATACGGTAACCCTAGCAAGGCAGGCCATATGAGCTCTTGCATATTCCACAGTATACCACAATTTCCATAGACTGTAAAATACCTCAACATGGGGGTCCTGTAACTTTCCTACCAAAAAAATTTAAATATGAGTGCTCACAGAAGTGAATAGGATGTTGCAATATTGCTTCTACCATAAAAAAAACCACAAGTTTGTTTCCCACAAAACTTGGTGGTGACTGCATGCAAGTGCCAGGCTCTCACATCAAGTAGAGAACACAATTCACATAAATCAATACAAGCACCTTTAAAGGCTATTACAGATATATATAGAAGGTCTATTTGATTGGTTACCTAGTGGTTATATCATGCTATATCATGTAATGAGCCAATCAGAGATATTGTAAGAAAAGTGGTAGACCTCAGGGGTTTAAAGGTGCTACGAGAGATTTCTCATAACAGGTGTCCCTAAAAATATAAAAATTCTGATTTTTGCACCAATGTAAAGCTTTTTGTAAAAAATGTCCCCGTGTGAAAGGATTAAGCTGAAAAATATTTCTTTGGTACAAAAATTGTGAAATTTCTAATTTCATATAGGAGCAAATACTAAATTCAGCCGGTTTTATATTGAAATTAAGCAGATGAAAAATCACCTTTTGTTTTCACTTTCAAGGCATTTCTGTAACCAAAGACAAGGTAAGAAATCTATTGGGGTCTTAGCTATATGAAATAACTACATATGACACAATATATGGGTGTCCCAAAATCACTCGTTGCACCTTTAAGGTAAGTGCCCATTCAAAACGATAGACTTATTCAAAGCGACTAACTTGCTGCAACCTGGGGCTTATTAGGATTACTACAGTGTATATTACACATGCTTGATATTACCATAGTTTCCTTTACGTAATGCATTGCAAAAAGACCATACTATTCAATTTTCCATAAAATCCAAACCATGGACCAAGATTTTACGGAATTATAATTGAGAGTGCAGTTAAAATTCAAATAACGCTTTTAGTTCAATGCCCTGGGATCTATGACTTTCACGGTTCCCCTTCCCCAAATATTCCCAAATTTCATATTTTATTGGACCTTTGAATTCTGCATAAATCCCAGGGTCTTCCTGGTACTCGGTATCCCGGTTTCAATTTTCATTTTATATGGTAAAACAAACTCAACTACAAAATGCTCCTACTCAAGTCCCGCTTTGTAAGACTTTGAAACTTGCTAATATTGATCCTCTTGAATACTTTTTAGCTGCAATACTATACTTAGATACACAAGCCCAGTAAAATGTGCATATTGTTTCCCAGTAGGTTACTCTCAGTGGCAGCTATGAAATGCGATTTCATGCCTACATTGTGTGTTCATTTGATGACACAATCGCATCACATGGGACTTTGTGCATTTCCTGGCCTTTGTGCTTGCAGGGTTTTACAGGGGAGATGTTTGAAATCATCAGGGCCATACGCAGGATTTATTTTGGGGGGGTTGTGGGACTTCAAAAAAGTGGACCTTTTTCGAAAAAGTGAACATTTTTGGCGAAAGTAAACACAACCCCACCTAAATTGGCCCTTTTTGAACATCACCAAGAAGTGGATTTTCTTGTAAAAATTTCTCTAAATTTTGGATCTTTTTATAAAAAAATTGAGCAAAAAGTGGACCTTTTGCCCCTCTTGTGAACCCCACCTGTAAATTATTGTGCTGATATTTTAATCTTTTTTGAAGTGAGAGTTAAAAAATATGATTTTGTAAGTCCCATGGGGTACTATGTAATTATTAGTCGACCAAAATGGATTATTTTCAGGGGCGGATCCAGGATTTGAAATACGTCAAAATTAACGGGGGGCTGAAAGGCTAAACTTGTCCAAAATGGGCTGATTTTGCAAGATTTTGCAGAATTACGGGGAGGCGCGTGCCCCCTCCCTAGATCCGCGCCTGATTTTCACTCAAAACATCCAAAACATTTTTGTGTCGCCTGAACAAATGTTCATGGGGGCACATACTAGTCCAAATTTCTGTATGTCCGTCTGTATGTCCATCCGTATGGCTCGGTTAACCTTTTTAAAAATGCCCTGCAGGCTAAATGCTATCCCCGATTTACTTCAAACTTGGTAGGATGATAGAGTGAGTTGCCACAATATCATGCATAGGATTTGGCTGTATTATTTGCATATTCATGAATATTAATGAGCTTATTGCATATTTTTCAGACATTTCGGTTAACCTTTTTTGAAATGCTCTACTGACTAAACGCTATCCCCGATTTACTTCATTATCATGTTTTGGGGAGTCCAAGTGTGTGAAAATATCGGATCCAAAACATGATAATGATAAAATTGGATGATTTACGCCCAATATCAATTGGTCTCGCCATGAGTTTTAAAATATTGGGCTCGATATATACAATATTTTTGCAACTCATAGCTCGACCAATTAATTTGGGCTTAATCGATCCAATTTTATATCAAACTTGGTAGGGTGATAGAGTGAGGTTCCACAATATCATGTGTATGCTTTTGACTGCATTATTTGCATATTCATGAATTTTAATTAGCTTATTGCATATTTTTCAGACATTTCGGTTAACCTTTTTTGAAATGCTCTGCTGGCTAAATGCTAAAATATTGGGCTCGACTGCATCTCGCCCAATATTTTTGCAACTCATAGCTCGACCAATAAATTTGTGCTGAATCAATCCAATTTTATTACAAACTTGGTAGGGTGCTAGAGTGAGGTGCTACAATATCATGTGTAGCTTTTGGCTGCATTATTTGCATATTCATGAATTTTCATTAGCTTATTGCATATTGTTCAGACAATTAAGTTAACCTTTATAATGCTCTGCTAGCTAAACGCTATGCCCGATTTACTTAAACCTTGGTAGTAAGGTGTGTAACTTTTGGCTGCTTTATTTGTATATTCATGAATTTTAATTAGCTTATTGCATATTTTTCAGACAATTAAGTTCACTGTTAAAATGCTCTGCTAGCTAAACGCTATGCCCAATTTACTTCAATCTTGATGGGGTGATGGAGTGAGGTGCCACAATATCATGTGTAGCTTTTGCCTGCATTATTTGCATAGGCCTATTCATGAATTTTAATTAGCTTATTGCATATTTTTCAGACAATTCGGTTAACCTTTAAAATGCTCTCCTAGCTAAAATGCTATACATGATTTACTTCATACTTGGTCAGTTTGTGTTTGTTTTATAACCTTTTGAAATGCACTTCCACCTACAAAACAAGTAACACTTTTCTCCAGTGCATTTGTTCTCTTTCTAATCATCAAACTTCATCATAAAGCAAGTGATCGCGCAACCAGGCGACACTTGTGGTTCGAGAACCGCCTTGTTCTTTTAGCCCTAGAATTCCACAGGGTAGATGAAGAAAATAGTAGCTTTCTACAGCTCCAGACACCAAAATATTGACCACAGTAAAATCTGGGGTTTGGGGCTATTAGCAGGGGTGTGATTCTTCAGGATTTTTCCTGATTTCAGGATTTTTTATTTTCAAAATTTCCGCAACTTTATTTAATTTCAGCCCAATTCTAAGCATTTAAAGTAAATTTTACGCTGTTTTTCCAGGATTTTTTACCGAATTCAGGATTTTCCACAAAACTCGATCACACCCGTATTAGTGATCGGGCTATTTGTGATCAGGCCATCACGCAAATGTATCACATCGCAGCTATTGCACATACAACCTGGCACTCGAGTGACAATATGATTTTCCTCACAAATTTAATATAGTTTTATACAGATCTCAATGGAAATAGGGCATAATAACATGGCAAGAATCTCACCATGAATTTCTCTGCTTTTTACAGGAATGAGAGCTCTATCTTGCATGCCTAGTCATGCTAGTTAACAGTGTACAAATACTACACGGTTAGAGGGAAATAGGGCACACTATTTTCCCTTGGTACTGCCTACGGGCCTATCACCCCGAACCCGAAGGGTGATAGGCCCGTAGCCAGTACCAAGGGAAAATAGTGTGCCCTATTTCCAGATATAAACCATTTAGTATTTGTTTTATTACACCTCACTGTGACTCTGGGGACGAGGTTGTAGGGAAACAGTTCAATCTATTTCCCTAGGGAAATAGATCGTGTAAGAGGAATCATCCAATGAAATAGCATGATTATGTTCATGAATATTCATGAGGTGTAATTCTGGATCAGGAATTTTATTGACAAAGTTGTGATTTTCTATATGAAGGAAATCGATTTCAGCTTAGCTAATTCACACAGTGATTAGTGATTGGACAAGCATATGTATATCTATTAGAAAATTCTGTTAGAGGGCGCCACCCTCAGCAAGTCTCTGAGTCAGTCTTTTAGTCTTATCGTATCATTTAAAATGGAAATATATCCCTAGCTAGGTAGCCACAAGAACACAAATAGGTTTAGGTGGCCATCCTGGGTGAGATATTATAATATTAACTTTTGTCTTCATCAATGAATTACATACATGTATTATAAAGAGCATGTAACAGCCTGGCCATTATTTTCCAGTGATTGTTGTCAGGGACTCCTTTGGTTCAGTTCAGTTCAGTCCAGTCCAGACATGAGCATGACCGTTGACGGTAATTACAGCCCAACCCATTGGAATTATATTTTTAATCCGCAGTGTTTTCAAAGACGGGTTGGGATGTGCTGTGCCACTAATAATGGGGGAACGGGTTGGCATAGCATATCTTCCCTCGCCTTTCACCAATGAGGTCCCGGGTTCGATCCCCGGTTGGGGCTAGTTCACGGTGGCTTTATATGAATTTGGTTTCTCGATCCATACTCGTTCCCGTAGGTTTTCTCCAGGTACTCCAGTTTCCTCCTGCTTCTAAAATCGAGCTTCTTGGCATAAATCTGTTCTGGAATTATGGTTTCTCTGATGTGCTGAGCGCCTTTCATGGCTGCCGCAAAGCACAGCGCCTTGAGCATGTTTACGTGGATATGTCGCGCATTAAAAATACACATTATTATTATTAATTTGATTGCATAAATACTAAATAATAAGAGCATAGACCTAATGGGAATCAGAAAGTGTTTGATATAGTGGATGAGGAGGATGGATGATGAAAATCAAGGTACCGATACTGATGATATATCCTTCTGATTTCCCAGGCTGATTTCAAGGATTGATAGCATCCACAATCTCTTTAGGTACCATTAGAATTTTGTCTGGTCACATCTTACTATAATTCAAGAAATCCATGTATGTTTGTCCCTCGATCACACCTTCAGTTTTTTGTCAACATTCACCAAATTTTCACCATGTATAGTTCTACATAGTGGACGTGTCCTAACAGAGAGATTTTCTCAAAATCGATAACGTTACCAAGGAAAAATTATTAAAAACAACAGAAACTGGTCAAATCCATCACTGACGCAACGTAGTAGCAACACAATTTTCAGCTAACCGATAGTAGTACTGTGTAGTAACAGCGTGTGGACTGTGTGCTGAGACAGTGTACAAGAGGCGCGTTGCTACAGGTGTGTGTACGCATATTTTGTTTACGGTTGTCGCTGCATGGCCCCTGCATGGCGGACCGGTCAAAGTTGCACAGGAGAGTTTGAGATTCAAAAATACGGACACTTTTAGTAGGTAAACGCTGTATTCTAATGGCTAGAGGGGCTTTCATGAATTATTCACTCCGAGTGTGGGTTAGGGTTAGGGTTAGTTTTAGCATTAGGGTTAGAGTTGGGGTTAGGATGTTCATGTCCTTCTAGCCATTGGAAAACAACACTTACCTTTTCAGTAAGTTTATTCTTCAACGTTCCTTGCCCGACAGAAATGTAAGGACACGGGGGAGTTACGATAAGGATTTGTGGGTGAGAGAGAGAGAGCGAGGAGAGAGATTAGAAGACGGTATGTTGGAGAAGGGCTTCAGGTGATTTATGGGTTTTTGATAATCAAAAAAGAGCAACAATACATTAGCCTTAAGAATCACTGTCCGTGCCCAGGACCTTTTGGGGGGAGGATGACTATTTTTCCCCTATTGGGTGGCGAGCCTAAGTAGTATTTTTTGGGACGTGTAATGTTACTCAAAACAAAAAAAATCCGCTGGCTTCACGTCCCGGCCGGTTTTGACCATTTTATTTTTGTAACATACGTAACAGCTGGAACTACAATTATCCGGATATGATAGAACCTACTGGAGGTTTTTAGGAAGTTATGAAAACACAATTATAATACGGGAGTGCCTGAACCACAGTGTTGGGACATTAAAAGACAAACAAGGGGGAACATAAAACTTTTAGAATTTGGCTGTGAGTCCAAAATAACAAGTTTAAAAAGGGCGAACTGCCGGAACAGTCATCTGCATTGATCACTTCGGTTTTTCAGTGATTGCTTCCGTTTCAGTTATCGCTTTTCCATTTCAGTGATCGCTCCCGTTTCACTCACTTAGTGGACCCGCGCCCTTTGCGCGGGCCCTCCCGCTAGTCCTTCAAAATGTTTTTCTGGCCTTTAGTTTTTTTCCAATAGTTTAGAAATAATCAAGCACAAGAAAGTGCATTTTGTCGCTTGCTGTAAGGTTTTTTACGTATAATGGGCTTGGCCGTAACATTTAAGCATCCCCAGTGAGCTTGTTGAAACAAAATGGCTGTCCGATCCGCTTGCCTTTTTGTATCGCCGTGGGTTGTTTAAGTCATTTGCACACTCATCTGTGGACATTTTAATACCAAAATACCCCTCTTATTAAAAATGTGTTTCACTGACCGATTTGATTGGTTATTCAATAGAGTTATACAATGTACTTGTAATCAGCAATTAGAGACATATAAAGCTTAAAATGTGCATACAGATTCTGTAGCATAACTCTACTTAATTGGTTCATTAGATACAACATTTAGTAACCAATCAACAGATAGTGTAGAAGGTGGAAATCATCATGTAAGTTTATGTCCAAGGACAGGAATTGGCCAACCATTGTGCGTATGTCAAGGTTTTGTCACTCAGAAACGGCGCGACTGTGATTGGTTTGAATGTGTAATTATGTGCCGTGCCCAAGTGTGAACAAAATGGATTTTAAAATGTCAAACATGTCCGGTTTGAGTCTGTTTTCGGATGCACGGACACAAGAGTTTACGGACGTAAATCTTCTGTCTCATAACTTTATATTTTCACAGATTTTCTTCACGGCCGACATTTGTCGGCAACTGTCCAATAACGTCAGACCGCAATTGTTGCCTTATCTGTCCCTGACTATTGTTTTGGGTTGTGACCTAGCTTCTTCCAATAAAAATTTTGAGAAAATTGATATTTTTTGTTAAATAGACAGTACACAATTTAAATTGCCCACCACCCATGATTTGAACAGCCTCACTGAATAAATGTTTGACAGAAATTAGACAACAGGGTGCAAAACAATCCTCAGGAGCAACATGCAAGTTCACATGAACGACCTACAAGACTACGACCATTTTCCCCTCGGAGCGCGCTCCCAGCTCACACTTTATTTTGCACCCCTGACAGAGTACTGGAAATTCATCCCAATTTAATTGCATTGATCCTTTATTTTGAAAATAAAAGTACCTCGTCATTATTTCCGATCATATGGCTCAATGTTTATTGTTGTGAAACATTTGATATATTTCCTCATAGATTTTACATGCCCGTTCCATTTCTACTTTCTACTCTCCTTTACACAAGTAAAACATATTTTACTAAGCAATAACATTATTTTTCATGATTTTCCTAACCAGATTTCTTTAACAAATCGAGAGTGATAGGAAGACTAATACTTGTGGTCTAAATGACTTTATAGTTAAATTTCTATGCCAAAAATCAGTAATTATAACCATGCAACATGTTGTTTAGATGCACTCACTAAATTTTCGGGCGTAACATGTTTTAAGCACTGTTTTAAAATACAGCTGAAAGAATCTGCTTCAATGTTCTTGCCCTCACCTGTGATTTATAAGAGCCGGCCAGGTGACTAATGGTTTTTTCATACCACAGCCTTGGTTTTTTCTTACCTTTGGGCTCCAGAGGCCAGCTAACATAATGAATGATGTTTGAGATACCTTAAGCTCTAAAATTTTATCATAAAAAGGACTTCCACAAGAGACAGTCCCCACGAATCCATGACTGATTTAACCAATTTGTAAATAATTTCCAGTTTGGTTATATGGGAGGTTACTCATGTTAGAGCTTAAACGTGTGGGTCTCCTTGGTGGGCAATGGATTTCTTTTTAAAAATTGCTTTGATGCAAATTTTTGTTCTCGAAATTGTCCTTGTTTTCAATAAAATATTGCTACATGTGGGCCGCCACATAGCTGGCAGGACCACTTAGCAATCTGTTATGCGTGTGTATGTGTGTGTATGTATGTGTCATTAATTTTTTTTAATTGACCTCAATTGAATAGTTGAAGTTCACTTGGAAGCAAACTTGTGTCATAGGTGCACCATGGGATCCTCATATGTTGATAAGGTTAAAGGTCACATTCTAAGGTCAAAGGTCATGTGAGATCAAGTTGAAAAATAGGCCCAAAATGTAAAATTGACCTCCATTGAAAAGTTCTGTCATAGGTGTAAACATGGGATCCCTCATTTGTTGATGAGGTCAAAGGTCATGTGCCAAGGTCATGTGAGGTCAAGTTGTAAGATAGGCTGGACGGCCCACAGCTTATATTCTTTGAATATAGTTAGCGCAAAAGCCGAGAACTGCGAAAATCTAGTTTGAATTTTTTTGAAGTACTGTTTCCCCAGGTATGTGAAAAATGGGTTCTTGCAGTGGCAGTGATGATCTTTGGGTGAAAGCAAACCCAAATCGGGGCTTTCGACAAGCCGTCGACACCCATATACCATATACACAAATCCCCTCCGTGGGGTTTAGGCGCTGCTGGAATTTCTGTATTAAGTGGGTTTTCTAACATTCTTATTTAAAGGCCGACTCAGAGATTTCTTGAGGATGCCGCCCTCAATTTTTTGCATGTACATAATGCTTGCCCGCATACTAACCACTGTGAACTAGCGGAGCTGAAATCAATGTCCTTCATATGGCAATCACAACTTTGTATAGTTGGAGTAATAGTTTCTTGGCCAAGTTACTAGGTACACTCGCTTCCCCGCCAAAACGGTGCACCACTGGGTTGCACGTAGACGCAGTTCACGCAAAAAGCAACGTGCGCATACGCCGTGGCCAAGAAATTATTACTCAAACTATAGTAAAATTCTGGATCAGGAAATTTTATTATACACAGTATCCTATGGTACTACTGTTACACTGTATGTTAAGGTTTTACTCATATGTAAAAACGAAAATTCACTCTTGGCACGGTTTGTGATTGCAGGTAGAGCCTTGAACTGGTATTGGAATAAATGAGGATGTTACATAATAATGTATTCACCTCTTGCAAGGTTAAAGGTGCAACGAGAAATTTCAGGTGTCCCTAAAAAATCTGATTTGATCTGAAAAGGTTTTGCCCTGATGTAAAGCTTTCCATCAAAAATATCCCCATCTGAAAGGATTAAGCTGAGAAATGCTTCTTTGGTACAAAAATTGTGCAATTTCTAATTTCGTATAGGAGCAAATACGAAATTCAGCCTATGTTTTACATTGAAATATGAGCAATTAAAAATCACCTTTTCTCTGGTTTAAGAAATTTCTGTAGCATAGTACAAGGTAAGAAATCTATTGAGTGTCTAATCTATTTGAAATTACTATTATGACACAATATTTGGGTGCCTCAAAATCTCTTGTTGCACCTTTAATGATTTGTTTTGAGAGAATCAAACTATTGCGTAAATACTCCCATTCTTATTATTTCCAGTTCGAGGCTCTCCCCTCAAATGGCGAAACCGTGCAAAGAGCGAATAGATCAGTTTGGGTAACTGTCTTCAATTTTAGTTGACTATTTTGATTAATACACACAAAAAAGTACATTTCAAAATCTTTGCTTTTGTGGATGCACTTTCCCTTTTGAAGCACAAATGCATGTTCATTTGATAAATGTCATGAAGATTTGTATGCATGGGAATAATAGGTGATGTTGGGGAATAATTGCACACAAGGCATGTTTTTAATTGGGCACAGTACAAAAAGATCTGCCTTTTGAAACAGGTGCGTTGTGAGCTCTGTTGTATCAATTATATCTTTACCCCTGCCTTTCCTGGAACAATGAAATGTATGGGAAAGAATTTTGAAATTGGTCTTTTAATTTAGTATTTAATTATCTTTTTTAACCCTTGCGCTAGCAGCGCCAGGGTTATAGTCATGACGCACGAGGAATGTAGTCCCAATTTTGTGTGTGTTTTGTACATCAGGGGCTACATTTCTTGATGTATGGTGACAACATTTTGGTA